>OX155898.1:70058456-70190141 GCA_944588485.1 Phosphuga atrata | reverse complement strand
CAGACCGAGATCGCGATGTTCAACGCCGGATGCACTTGGTGAACCAGAAGAGAAGAGGAAATAAAAGACTCAGAGCTACACAAGACCTGGTGGACGACGCCTGCGCCAGACGCCTCAACCGACTAGACCACGACCTGCCCCAACACCCCATCGTCCCCTAGTGCATTCAACACGACTTGTAAACCGAATAAAATTTAACACTGGCGTTCAATTTATTTAACCTTCCTCATTCTTCTAGGTCAACACCAAATGCAACTGCATGCACTGCATCTCTGTATGATATAATCTGTACTTGTTTCTTTGTTACCTACCCCATTTTATTCAACCGTTCATTTAATTTTACCGATCCTACCTACCCTACTTTATTTTAATCACCCACCCTTAGATTATATACCTTAGCTATAATTACCTTACCTATTTCTACCTATTCATATTCTTATTTTACAAAATAAACATTTGTTAAGCTTAGCCATATAGTTATAAATTAGTTTTTAAGATAACCGGCTCAGTGCGAAAGCGGAGAGCCGGCAATGTATTGTTATTACATTATAAATAAATACGATGTATAGACTGCTGCTATCTATGCGAATGAAGAATAATAATAGAAGCAGGAGGAAAAGTTGCAGAACGAGAGGTAACTTGTGGTGGGTTCCACAGGGCTCTATTCTTGGACCTACCCTGTGGAATATCCTATACGAAGGGGTTCTCAGACTGGAATTGCCGGAAGAAGTAAAGATGGTCAGCTTTGCCGACGACCTGGCACTTGTTGTAGCGGACAAGAACGAAAGAGGATTGATGCTAAGAGCCAACAAAGGCATAGAACTGGTGGACTCGTGGTTACAAGAAAAACAGATAAAGCTGGC
Organism: Phosphuga atrata; assembly: GCA_944588485.1. NCBI lineage: Eukaryota > Metazoa > Arthropoda > Insecta > Coleoptera > Silphidae > Phosphuga > Phosphuga atrata. The sequence goes on along the minus strand of OX155898.1, from coordinate 70,189,278 downwards.
GCCAGAAAAGACCGAAGCGGTGCTGCTTACCGGAGGAAGATACATAAGGCCAATTATATTCAAAGTGAAAAATGCGGCAGTTACACCCAAAGACTCGATTAAATTACATAACTTAACTAGTGTACCAATTCTCTTCAATCTCTACACCAACGACCAGCCCACGCCAGCTTTCAACAGGAATTTCTTACAAAAACGAAGGAGGATTAATGCTAAGAGCCAACAAAGGCATAGAATTGGTGGACTCGCGGTTACAAGAAAAACAGATAAAGCTGGCACCAGAAAAGCCGGGAGCGGTGCTGCTTACCGGAGGAAGCCACATAGGGCCAATTATATTCAAAGTGAAAAATGCGGCAATTACACCCAAAGACTCGATTAAATTGCATTACTTAACCTAGGATTTTCCATCGACAAAAAGCTATCATTTAATAAGCACGCGGCGAAAGCGATGAATACGGTAGCAGCACTGAAATACAGCAGAATAATCTCAAACGCTGGAGGTCCAAGAAGCCGTGAGAGGCTCGGTTTCCCTCTTAGCAATGCTGTATGGGACTCCTGTGTGAGAGAAGACGATGAAGAAGAGAAACTTAAGGCAGAAACTTGCTGTGGTACAGAGAAAAATAGCTCTACGGGTGTGCATTGCGTACAGGACGGTGTCGGGAGACGCCGTCCTGGTGATCGCGGGCATATCGCCCATAGAGTTCATGGTCAAGGAAAGGACCTAAATCTATAACGCACGAAAACACGGGGGCGGGAGAAATAGAACAGAAATATAAATAGGGAGATGCATAGAACACACAAACACCTGAACCCTTAATCACATTGGATGGATGGGAGATGTACGGCTACTCATAGTTTTAACCAGTCGAAACACAGAATGTGAGTTGCACCATTCTGAAGTAATAGGGGGAGCGGTTTCGGGATGTGCAAGCTTTCAGGGGGTCCTCTTGCTCAAGGAAAATTAATCTTTAAGGAAAGATGCTTGCTACGTCTTGCTATTAAAAAAAGGCAAGACTAGTCAGACAGACAATTTGAATTTGACTAGACAGACAAGACCAGACAGACAAGACTAAACAGACACGACTAAACACACAAGACTAAACAGACAATACTAAACAGACAAGACTAGACAAGTCTGCTTTCAGCGAGTACACAACGCGAGGTTTTTTCAATATAGTGAATTTAAAATTAAAGTCTTCGTCATATTTTAAATATTTATATGGTCTATATCAGGGCTGTCCAACCAGTCGATCACGATCTACCGGTCGATCGCGGCGTGATCTTGAGTCGATCTTTAGTTTTCTCACGCTTCTATGTAATTACTTAAAAATACATTTTGATAAATATGAAGTAACAATTAAAACACGCTTCTTGCACACTTAATACACACAATCTTATGGAAACTGTCTTTAAAAAAATCAATTCTATACGTGGCAGTGCCCTTCAGAGACGTTTGTTTAGATTAGAAAATGAGGATAAAGATATCAAACTTTTGCTGCACATTGGCTCAATAGAAGTAGATTTCTCATGCGATTTCTAGAGTTATAAGAAGATGTAAAAAGTTTCCTCTCTGAAGGAGATGACAGTTGCCCACAGTTAAGAAACAAAGAATGGTTATTTGATATGTCATTCTTGGTACACTTTAGTCCAAAACTAAACGATTTGAATCTTGAACTACAGGGTAAAGGCAGAAATGTATTAGACACGATAAGACCTTTTCAGCAACTTATACTGTTGAATGCGAATTTAAAAGATAAAGAATTGACGCATTTTCCAAGCATTGGAAAATATTTTCACACATCCTGACCCTGCTCAATTCATAATCAATTCATCTCAATTCATATCATGACCCTGCTCAAGCAATACCTATTACCTCAATAGAAAAACACATCGAAATCTGTGGAATTATATGGAGATCCCTAAAAATATGATTCTCGAAATTGAAGTTGTTGAAAAACAATTTCAGACAAGATTTGAAGATTTTGGTAAGATTAAAAATATTTCACTTTTTTTTAAATGTGTTTAAAAAAAAATATCAACATAGAAGAAATTGCATATCAAATATCTACAATATTTGAAGCAAATCAGGATAAACTAGAATTGGAAACAATCACACATCAAAATGATCCAAAGATTTTATTTGGAAATACACTAAAGAAATCCAATCTTGACAAATGCGGCTCAAAAATCGATGTCTTGCTTTGGCTCGAAGTATTTGGCGGAAACAGCATTTTCTGATATGAATGTTAAAATCAAAAATAAGAAATTCTTGAACTGATGAACATCTTGATCAATGATTATATCTCTTTCATCGTATGATCCCGCCTTTGGAGATATTGCCAAATCCATGCAATGCCAACGATCTCTGTGTGCACCCCCGGTGACCCGCTTCGCGTTTTGGTCGATCTTGGCAACAATATATACCAGAAAGTAGATCGCTACTACAAAAAGGTTGGACAGCCCTGGTCTATATATCTATATAAAACCGAACAATATAGATATATAACCCAACAATACAACCAAATAAAATATTTTTCAACATGTCTATGGGCTTAGGATCAAACATGCCCTTCGATAAGCAATTGGAAATTTTGTCCACATTTCTTAATAGTGAAATGTTTGAAAATCTTATGTCTAACATAATGACGAAGGAAATGCAACCGCTACTGGCAGTTATTTCTAATTTATCTAAGCAAGTAGAGGCACTTACTGAAAAAAAACCTAAAATTACTGCACCTTCAAGAGACAGCTGAGCGGGAAACACCAGTTATCGCAATAAATGCGGAACAAGGACATTGTTCAACACCGACTGTCGCAGATATCGCTGATAAACAGCGAACCAAAAATTTGATTGCCGTAGAACAAGGACAAAGAAGCAGAAAAAACATCGATAAAACACCAACAGTGACTAAAACTCAATCAAATAAAACACCCAACCGGCAAATAATACAAAGCACAGAAATTTGGGAGACGCAACGTCACCGGAGAAGAGGACCAAGAAAATCCAACACAATATACGGTACAAATGATGATGTAACAGAAATCAAAGCGGCCATGCGTTAGGAACATCTTCACGTTTATCGGTTAGATCCACAACTTTCAGAAAAAGATGTTATCACATATCTAAAAAATAAAAATCTGAAAGAGGTTTTCTGTAGAAAGCTAACGTCAAAGCACCCCGATGAGAATATTCATCGTTCAAGATCTCGGTACCCTCTGACGATTTTGAAAAGATAAAAAATCCAGACTTTTGGCCACGAAATACTTGTATAAATCGTTTTTTAATGAGACTGGAAAAAGTTTCAGTGGAAAACTGATAAAAACTACAAAATCAGAAATTGTTGCCGAGGAAATCAACACAAATATTATAATGTATTTAAATATCCAATCCATTAATAATAAAATCCCTCAATTGGAAATTTCAATCAGTGAAGTTAATCCACTTTTTATTTGTCTTACAGAGACTTGGGCTACCCTAGACCTTAAAACTTATATATCTATTCTTTGATCATTTTCTTTTGTAGATCCCAAACTACCGGAGGCGGTGTTGCAATCTGGAGTAGAAATACACTTGAAAAATACACTTGATACTAACAGCATCAACGTGGAAGCAATACCTATTACCTCAATAGAAAAACACATCGAAATCTGTGGAATTATATGGAGATTCAAATTAGAGTCAACTACAATTATTAATTTATACAGACCGCCAAATGGTTGCATAGCTAGCTTTATGCTAACTCTAGATAACATACTTCACCACGTCTTTAATAAAACAAGAAATATGTCCACTATATTTCTTGTTTTATTAAAGACGTGGTGAAGACAGGAGATTTTAACATAAATCTTCTTGGAAACTTGAAAGGAAAGGTAAACTTAATAAACCTAATGTTATCATATGGATTCGTAGAGCAAGTTAAAGATTTCACTAGGATAACAACTACCTCAAAGACATGTATCGATAACATTTTTGTAAATTTGAAGCAAACTGCAACGTCAATTATAGACACGACAATGACATCATAGAATAGTTGGTCTCAATAGAAAACTGAACTTGAAAGTAGATACATTTTTCCACAAGAGAATGTTTGGTAAAAAAAACAAAGAACAATTTGTTAAAAGATTAACAGATGAATCATGGGCAGAATTGTATAGAGCAACAAATTTAAACGATACCTGTACATATTTCATAAATACGCTATACTATCATTTCAACACATGCTTTCGAATTGTAAAGGTAAACCGGAAAAATAAGACCTGGATTACAAATGAGGCGAAAAGAGCTATCAAGGAGCTAAAAGACCTATTTGTACTTCAGAAGCAATACCCGTTTTTGCGCCAAGCATATCTAATTAAGAAAAAAATATATAGATGCCTTTTAACAAATTTAAAGAGACGTTTCTTCAAAAAACAACTAAAAATGTCTGACAATAAACAAAAAACGGTTTGGAATATAATAAACCAGGAAACAAATAAGACCCGGACGAAAGAAGAGATCCGATTACAACAAAATAACTCCATCATTGAAACTCCGGAATCAGTAGCGACGCTATTCAATAAGTTCTTCCAACAAGCTCCTGCGTTAATAGCACAAAATGTCACCCCTTCAAATATTTCTAACCAACATATAGTCTTCAATGACAAAACGATATTTTTGGAGGATTTTTCTGAGAATGAAATAATCTCTCGCATTAAAAGGAAACTAAAAAACAAAATCATAAGCAGTGGTGTATTGGTAAAATAAAAAGTAACGGAACGCATGGTAAGAGCAAAAGAATAGTCAGCGACTTTCCACAAGCAGCTTACTGGCACAATTCGCAATGAAAAAGTAATTGACGCGATTCGAACTAAAGCAGACTTGCGCATTCGCACTATTGTTGAAGTTAATAGTTTAGTAGTATAACACATGATGTTTATTTGATCCAAAAGGGAAAAGGAAACAAGACACAAAAAGCAAGATAAATTCTCTATTAATTAATATATTTTCTGAAATGTTTTTGGAAATTCGACGATTTAAATTTTAATTCTCATTTTATATTTAAAAAAATGACTAGAAAAAAAGTATCGGAACGCGTTCCGTTTCTGAAAAAAAGGTGCCGGAACGTCGCCTCTCATTCGAACTAGAAGAGTTTCCGGAGATTTTAAAAACTGCTAAAATCGTGCCAATATATAAAAGAGGAGAGAAAACACTACTGAACAACTATAGACCGATTGCGCTTTTATCAGTGATGTCCAAAGTGCTGGAATATTGCATGCTCCATCGGCTTTTACCTTTTATTGATAAACATCAATTAATTCCAAAACAACAACACGGTTTTCGCATAGGAAAATCTACTTCGACGGCTATAATTGAGTTTTACAGCAAGGTTCTAGAAGAAGTTGACCATGGCAAACATCCAATCGGTATATTTTGTGATCTGTCAGAAGCTTTTGATTGCGTCTCCGGAATTTATCGAGTTTACGGGTCTATTGAAATTTAGTGTTATGGACTTTGGCTATTATTAAGAATATGGGAATTGTGGAGTTACCTTCACTAACTGTTGCTAATCGTCTTCCAAAGTGTATTTATAAACGTGGAAAGTAAAAATGAATCTTCTACGTAGGCTGGTTCAAGAAATATCCGGGCTTTTGTAATCCAAAAAAACTGACATTTTTTAATACAACAACAAATATAACTGCAACTTCTGTCCAGTTAATTGACAGAAATAATGTTTATACAGCAGATCCGCTGTTGCCAAGTTCAATTCTTTTGCAGGGATTATACTTTTTTTCTGTGTAGCTACAATTTAAGTATTATATGTATTAAATATATTTAATTTTATTTTAATTCTTGCGCAGGGGTCATGTTAATCTTCTATGTATTCTTCTTCTTCTTATGCATATTCACTAATGAATGTTTGCGACCACGATAATGACTTAAATGTCGTCATCATGTGGTTCTCTTGAGAAGTATAATGGAGGTGATTTCCCGTTATCTTCCTCCATGGGTATGAAATTACATTTCCTTAATTTCAGTTCTAACGGTTATACCGCCGTGACTCGGTCGCCAGAGCGTCATCTGGTATCTAGCAGGGTGTGTCGGATGGTCTCTACTAGGCCATCATGCCGCACGCATGTGGTTTAATTGAGAGTTGGTTAGGTCAGGTTGTCCAAAACAGAATAGATCAAGACCGCATACAGCGCGAACTCTCGATCCAGAGTTCGCGCTGCCGCACGTATGTGGTTTAATTGAGAGTTGGTTAGGTTAGGTTGTCCGAGAGAGAATAGATCAAGACCGCATACAGCACGGCAGCGCGAACTCTCGTGCTGCGCGCGCATGTGGTTTGATCGAGATCTGAGAGAGAATAGATCAAGACCGCATACAGTGCGGCAGTGCGTACTCTCGATCAATCCACATACGCACGGTAGCGAAAATGTGGTAGTGTAAATTTTTTTAAATAATTGAAATAAAAAACATAGGCGTAGTGAAAATTAATTATCTGAGAAATATTGAAATACTTAAACTATTATTTTTAATTATATTTACAGCTTAGTTTAATATACTTACGTCAGAAAATTTATTTTTACTACGCTTATGTTTATTTCAAAGTTACTGTAATGCGCGTGCGTTATTTTACGCGTGTTATTTGTCTGTTTATTTATCTAGAAGGTTAAACAAAATATTTTGTTTAAACAAAATAAGTTTTGAGAAGAGCTTTTTTAAGTAGCAAGGAGTTACAAAAATAATGGCTTCTTCAAAAATAGATTATTTAAGTTTATTACAAATTAATGAAATTTTAAATGACTCCAAAAAAAAAAATTACAAAATTAGTAGAGTGGGGATTAATTCCAGCAGAGGGGAGTTACAAATGTTTGAAGTGTGATGGTGTCTTAAAATTAACTAAAGACGTTGAAAGGTTAGTAGTTGTTTATTTTTATTATTATATTTTGAATATTTTTTAATGTATCCTTAAATTTTGATGTAAAGATATAGTAATTTTTTTATTGTAGAGTGGATGGTGTTCGTTGGCTCTGCTCCAAGAAAATTAGTCAGGAAGGTGAAAGGAAGAAAACCTGTGGTAATAGAGTTGAATTCCGACGTGGCACCTTCTTTGCCAAGTCAACATTGCCATTATTGAAGATACTTGGGTTCGTTTCTTTTTGGGTTCAAAATGCATCATTGACATTGATCGGCAGACAATTGAAGATGTCCATGCCTACATTAGTTGATTGGGCATCTTTTTGCCGAGAAATTGTTTTTGATAATTTTTTTACCCAACCTGAGAAACTCGGTGGTCTTAATAAGATCGTTGAGATTGACGAATCCAAGTTCGGAAAGAGCAAATATCATAGGGGTCACAGAGTGGAAGGACAGTGGGTTTTTGGCGGTTACGAACGTGGCACTGGTCGCGTTTTTATGGTAGCCGTTGAGAAACGCGACTCTGATACTCTTGTGTCTTTAATCGAGACATGGATAGCTCCGGGTATGACGGTTATCAGTGACTGTTGGAAGGCATATAGCGGTCTCAGTGACTATGGCTACAAGCATTTATCAGTTAATCATTCAATTAACTTCGTAGACCCCGTAACTGGGGCACATACAAATGCCATAGAGTCATCTTGGAGGGCCGCTAAATCTTCCATGTCGTCATCTGGTCGTACCAAATCACACGTACCCGGTAATCTTGCTCGATACATGTTTCAGAAGAGGTGTAAAGAGCTTCGGCTCGATCCCACTCTGGAACTTTTCTGTATGGCAGGTAAGTTGTACAATCCCGTACATCCCCTGCCAGAAGGAGGACTTGGTAAGGATCGTGACACAGGTGAGGAATATGAGGATGATGAAGACTAAATCACAGTTAATTAGTAAGTTTTTTAACAGTTAAAATTGCAGTTTTTCTGTTAATTTTTTTCCTTTTTATAGTGGTCTTTAATGCCCTCTGGTTCTCAATCGTCATCCCTTTGTCTGTCCGCTCTCCAGGTTTTAAATTGAGTTCGGACATTGTTTTCATATGGATTTTTTGCATTTCGATTTCTTAGATAGAGGATTTTTTTGTGATTGTGATGTGGTTGATGCAAACGAGAATATTGAATATTTATTTTTTTGATATGTATTTTTTTATCAGAATGGTATTATGTTTTTTTATTATCAAAATTTCAATTAATTTGTATTTTTTTGTTTAAATGGTAATTTTTTTATAAAATTTTTTGTAAAACTGTGTTTTGTTTTTAATATTTTGCAAAAATTACAATTTTTTTGTCAAATTCAGTTTATAATATTGAAATATAATAAAATTACAATTTGTTTATTTTATCAAATTCACAATGTATTTTTTGGATCAGTACGAGAGACAGACCCCTGACTGGTAGCGCCTCCGTGGTATAAATTGAACTAATGTAAAACACACAGTGGCGGGAACACAGTTTGGTAGTGAATAAATATTAAGGTTAGTAGGTAAAATAATTTAAAATAACAAAGCGAAGCGGGAACGACTCTCGATCCATTATAGGACAAAGTGAGAAGGACCGTTGGTTTTACATTGGTTAGATTAGGTTGTCCGCCGCGAAGCGGGAAGATAAATCAAGACAACATACGCGCGGCAGCGCGAACTCTCGGTCCAATGTAGGACAAAGTGACAAGGGCCGTTGGTTTAACCCTGGTTAGATTAGGTTGCCCGCCGCGAAGCGGGAAGATAAATCAAGACAACATACGCGCGGCAGCGCGAACTCTCGGTCCAATATAGGACAAAGTGGCAAGGACCGTTGGTTTTACCTTGGTTGGATTAGGAAGATAAATCAAGACAACATACGCGCGGCAGCGCGAACTCTCGGTCCAATGTAGGACCAAGTGGCAAGGACCGTTGGTTTTACCTTGGTTGGATTAGGAAGATAAATCAAGACAACATACGCGCGGCAGCGCGAACTCTCGGTCCAATGTAAGGTTTTATCTGTTTTTTTTTTAATTTCAAAATTTAATTTGTATTTTCCAGATGGAGGATTTTTTTTTATTTAATAAGTTCGATTAAATGATTATGATGATTAGTACAGGCAGATGAAAACAATAGTTACTACATTTTCTAGTTACAAAATAAACCCCTCACAAAATTATTTTTCACTACGTCTATGTTCTGCTACAACAATGTGCAAGCGCAAAACTTTCAAATAGATGTGAAGTTGCAGACGGGTCTGTGTCTCCTTCGGTACCTATTTTTTTAATAATACCGTCAAGGGCCATAAATTTAAACGCACTGCTGCGCCTATAGGGTCTAAAATAAGATAAAGTTGCAAGAAGTATTGAGTTAACCTGAGTTAACTAACCAATTAGAATTAACCAATTAGAATGAAATTAGAATTAAAAATTAAATTTATATTTCAATGTTGTTGTAAGTGCATGTGCAGAAATTGTATATTGAAGTGTTTACCAGAACAAGGTAAAATAAAAATATAAAATTGGCAACGTCGGTTGGGCTTCTCCTGCACTTTTTGTTTGACAAGTAATTAGAGAGGTTAGGCAGTAAAGGAAAATATTAACTGTTGCGTCAAAAAAATGTAATTTTTTTTATAAAAACCCGTATATTTTTTTAATAAATCGACGTAGAAGCTTCGTTTTGGCTCTCTAAGTTTGCAAATACACTACGGAGGACGATTAGTAACAGTTATTCAAGGTAAAAATCCGCCAACCCCAAAAAAATGGAAATTCCCATATTCTTTACAAATTCCTGGACTTTTTACCTGGTGTAACTGTTATTAATCGTCCATGTCACGGGTTAACGGAAAGGTCGCAAAGGTCGGAAAGCAAAAATGAAGCTTCTAAGTTATCTGGTTCAATAAATATTCGTGTTTTTCTTGAAATAGTTGTAAACATTGTCAACGTGACAGATAGTCGACGCGAACGCAAATAACTAGATGTTGCCACGTTTATTATTTTTTCTAATTATCAACAGATTTGCTTAGAAATAAAAAAAAAGGAAAACTAGTAATATATCCAGGGAAAAATGTAAATAAATTAAGATTTTCATCAAATTAAATAAAAAAAAATCGCCAGATTTCTGGCCAATTTCCTCCCATCTGGAAAATACAAATTAAATTTTGAAATTAAAAAAAACAGATAAAACCTTACATTGGAGCGAGAGTTCGCGCTGCCGCGAGTATGTTGTCTTGATTTATCTTCCCGCTTCGCGGCGGACAACCTAATCTGACCAAGGTAAAACCACCAATAAAATCCACACGAGACATTGTACCGTAGCTGTTCGTTGAAATCTGGTTGAAATATGAATGCAAATTCAATACGACGCTTAAAATAATATATATGCTGCCATAGTTAGTTTTTCATATAAAAGCAAAGAGGATCGGATCCTCTTTGATATAAACGGGCAAGAATAAACGTGGCAACATCCAAATAATTCAAATATACTGTCTGCAATCTTAAAAATGTAAAAAAAAATTCAACAAAAACAACGTAGAGGCTTAATTTTTGCTTGCGGAGTTTAATAAAAGGGTGCCAAAGACGATTAACAACAGTTACAACAGGTAAAAAGTACACAAACATATTTTCAAGACAGACCCGTAAAACCGAATATACCCGCGTCTCCCACCAACAACTATTAAACAAAATATATTTATTTGGAATTCGTGGTAAATCGGGAAATTGGTTAAAATCATTTTTAGAAAACAGAAAACAATGTGTGGAAATTACATCTAACAATAAATCCTTCTTATCACAACCAATAAACATAAATATAGGTGTCCCGCAGGGTAGTGTACTTGCCCCTATACTATTTCTACTCTACCTGGCTGACATAATGTGCTACATAAATAGTAACCATTGCACATTATATGCTGATGACTCTAGTTTTCTTGTGTCGGAAACCTCAAGAAGACAAAATGAATCAGAAGAAAATCAACTTCTATCTAAAATTGTTAAGTAGTTCTCAAGTAACAATCTATTTTTAAACAGCACAAAAACAGAGTATGTAATCTTCCAAACACAGAGAAGCTATCGTGCAGAAAACCTTAACTTAGGGACAGCAAACTTTCAAATAAATCGAACAAACTCTACAAAGTTCCTAGGACTGCAAATTGAAGAATGTTTAACTTGGAATCTACATATAGAGAAAATGTGCAAACAACTAAACTATAAGGCTTTCTCAATACGAAGATTGCGGCAGATAGTAGACAAAGAAGATCTATTAAACTTTTATTTTGCCGAAGTCCAGTCTATTATCTCCTACGGTATCTTAGTATGGGGAGCCTCCACAAATACCGAAACGCTTTTAAAAGCACAAAAAATATTATCCGTTCAATAATTGGCATTCCTAGGAGAGTTTTGTGTAGGCCTTAATTCAAAGAATTGGGAATTTTAACTATCCCAAGTCTATACATCCTAGAGTTTCTTCCTTCATTCACAAAAACAAATCAAACATGGAAATAAATATGGAGAAACACCATTACAACACAAGAGGACACCGAAAATTATATCCCACCAAAAGCAAACTCACAATTTGCAGCAAATCACCTGCAATGTATGAAACTTTCATTTATAATAAGCTGCCTGCTAGCATCACTGAAGAAAAAACCTATAAAGCTTTTAGAAAAAAAAACTAAGATTGTCCCTGTTAAAGGAAACTATTTACAATTTCCATGATTTTCTAAACTTCTTTTAGGTGACTAGAGAAGTTAAATTATGTAACTTTTTGTAATTTTTAATGTTTCTTTTTTTTCTTATTATTATTATTATTATTTTGACCATACACATATGTATTTACACATCTACGCTGTAAATAAAAGCTGTTACGCTGTAACTTTCTGATTCTGACTAAACAGACAAGACTAAACAGAAAAGACTAGACAGACACGACTCGTCAGACAGGACTAGAATTGAAAATTAAAAAAAAAGTAAGAAAACATATATAATGAACGTTGTTGAAGATTTTATTTACACTTTAATTATAGTTTCTAAAAGGTCATTAATACTGTTATCGTTCTTTCTAAATGTATACTAATTGCGTAGATTTCCGAAAACAGCAGATACTTATATTTACGATTGTAAAAATGTGTAATTCTCAATGAAGTTTTATTTTGAATACACAGGTAAACAGAAGATGAAACCTTCTGGGTACATAGATTTTATGATCACCCAAGAAGCTGGGCAATGTCTTGGAGTCGTTCTAACAGCGCGACACAAAGTAAATCCAGGCTCCAATAAAAAGGTTATTCAACTTAATTTTAAGACACCCCACATATTCTGTAACTTACGACAAACTTTTAATAATGTTGATTTTATATGCAGAGTAAAATAGAACGATTTGTTAATAACACGTAAACAAATTTATTGCTAGTTGTTCAGCTGATTAGTGTATTTTTGTATCAAATCAAAGCTATATTTAGTTTTTATTGATACAACAATAAAATGTGAAGTGGTGTCAATGGTACTAATAAATCTCGCGAGTTTATACTATAACACACAAGTTATATAATTATATACAAGTTTTATTAGAAAAACAATGGTAAATGCCCAATCAATATTATGTTTATTAAATAGCAACTTGTATATTTTCTTCAAAGATTATGATTTCTAGGAAATCAATTATAATCTTTGAAGAAAAGATAGAAATGTTACTATTTAATAATATCAAAATCTTCAATACTCAACAATATATAAATAAACAATATTATGTTTAAACAATTAAACTCAACAATATATAAATAACAATATTATGTTTAATATACATGTGTATGAAATATGCAAAGCAAGCCACAAAGAGGTAAACATCTTTTTTTGAAAAGCACCTGTTAATAACGCTCTTGTTTGGTCTTGCTTTAGATGATATGCGGCAAAACAAACCATTTTATTAATAAGTGAAATAGTCGAGACTTACATAGGAGTGTGAAACTGTTGTTGATCTTCCAGTCCATGATATATCCCATTCTCACTTAAGTAACTAAATTATTCTCGAGAAGACTTAACGAATATCACAATCATCACTGATTTACGACGCACATATCACAAGAATACTTTATCCGCCCGTTTACTTGCCAACTAAACAACAAACATAACGTTGCAATCGAGCTGTTATTCCGCACGTCAACACCGCACCGAACTCGCGCTATGACTAACTGGTGATATCGAATGCAGGTGTGTTGACACCTGCTCGCTAAACTAATATCACTCTTCACCGCTAGATGTCTATATTAAGAAACTTCACTTAAGCTGTGCTTTTGCTATTAAAATGCAAGCACCTTTTCTCCTAAACGACAAAACTATAACTATTTACAAATACAAATTCATTTAATTATCAAATTCCTTGTCTTTGCGCTTCAAATTCTCTCTTTCGCAACTTTCGATCTTCCCCGCAATTTCTTCATACTTTCACTGCCGATATTCCTACTTAAGGCCGGTCCAGACGCTCCAGGTTTTGCACAACCTTTTGTCTATCGTTTTGTTCTGCATAAAAATTGCGTGTAGATAAGAAAACTGCGCAGTTTTAAAAACTGCCCGGAGTCGGTACAGTTGCAGCGATAACTGAGCTAAAGAGCATAGATATCCATGAACTGTGCAGACAAGTCGGCGCATGTAGACGGTAACTACGTTTTGCGATTCATTTTGATTTCAATAAAACTGTGCGAAATAAACAGATATATCTGCACCGTGTAGACGCTCTACAAATTGCAACGTTTTCATTCCGTCTTAAGACTGCGCAGACAAAAGGTTGTGCAAAACGGAGCGTCTGGACAGGCCTTTATCCTCGTTCAACAGCACGGTATGAATCAAATTCCTAGTTCTTTTTATTCCAAAAAATTAAGAAAATTCTGGAATCCCGGAGGCCCGGAAGAGAGACTGAACAAGTTGAGAAAAACGGCGACGGCGTTAGTTAAACACGAGTGAATCGAATTGAACTACCCAAGAGCCGACGAAGCAAGGATGTACGCAGAATGATTGATTTCCGAAATACAAAAGATATCATTTTATGAATTGGTAAAACCATACAACATTATAGATAATCAGATAACTTAATAAAGACGGAACAAAGCTTGAATATATAAATATACTCAACCTTTCCGGAACTCTATAATACCAATGAGTCTTTTTAGGACTACCAACAACAAATCTCGTATGAAATTTGTCAGTTATTCTATAGCTTTCAGTCCACCTGCGTGGCACTCAACAAAAACCATAAAAATAACATTGAGTTTTAAGATCATGTCTTTCCGATACCTTGAGTGGATAGCCATCTGTGGACGCGTTTCGAGATTTATCTCTCATCAGCACAGCTTTGATGAACAATATTTTGTAAATCCACGAAGGTGGAGTGCCACGAAGGTGGACTGAAAGCTATAGAATAACTGACAAATTTCATACGAGATTTGTTTTTGGTAGTCCTAAAAAGACTCATTAGTATTATAGAGTTCCGGAAAGGTTGAGTATATTTATATATTCAAGCTTTGTTCCGTCTTTATTAAGTTTATCTGATTATCTATAATGTTGTATGGTTTTACCAATTCAAAATTTATCATTTATATCAATAACCTGCTAAGTTCATGTCTCTCTCACAAAATGTCAAAATTAAAAACATCTAACCCTAATCAACACATGGGTTTTCAAGTGAGTGATTTACAAAATATTGTTAATGGAAGCAAGGCTGTGCTGATGAGAGATAAATCTCGAAACGCGTCCACAGATGGCTATCCACTCAAGGTATCGGAAAGACATGATCTTAAAAATCAATGTTATTTTTATGGTTTTTGTTGAGTGCCACGAAGGTGGACTGAAAGCTATAGAATAACTGACAAATTTCATACGAGATTTGTTTTTGGTAGTCCTAAAAAGACTCATTAGTATTATAGAGTTCCGGAAAGGTTGAGTATATTTATATATTCAAGCTTTGTTCCGTCTTTATTAAGTTTATCTGATTATCTATAATGTTATATGGTTTTACCAATTCAAAATTTATCATTTATATCAATAACCTGCTAAGTTCATGTCTCTCTCACAAAATGTCAAAATTAAAAACATCTAACCCTAATCAACACATGGGTTTTCAAGTGAGTGATTTACAAAATATTGTTAATGGAAGCAAGGCTGTGCTGATGAGAGATAAATCTCGAAACGCGTCCACAGATGGCTATCCACTCAAGGTATCGGAAAGACATGATCTTAAAAATCAATGTTATTTTTATGGTTTTTGTTGAGTGCCACGAAGGTGGACTGAAAGCTATAGAATAACTGACAAATTTCATACGAGATTTGTTTTTGGTAGTCCTAAAAAGACTCATTAGTATTATAGAGTTCCGGAAAGGTTGAGTATATTTATATATTCAAGCTTTGTTCCGTCTTTATTAAGTTTATCTGATTATCTATAATGTTGTATGGTTTTACCAATTCAAAATTTATCATTTATATCAATAACCTGCTAAGTTCATGTCTCTCTCACAAAATGTCAAAACTAAAAACATCTAACCCTAATCAACACATGGGTTTTCAAGTGAGTGATTTACAAAATATTGTTCTTGGAAGCAAAGCTGTGCTGATGAGAGATAAATCTCGAAACGCGTATACAGATGGCTATCCACTCAAGGTATCGGAAAGACATGATCTTAAAAATCAATGTTATTTTTATGGTTTTTGTTGAGTGCCACGAAGGTGGACTGAAAGCTATAGAATAACTGACAAATTTCATACGAGATTTGTTTTTGGTAGTCCTAAAAAGACTCATTAGTATTATAGAGTTCCGGAAAGGTTGAGTATATTTATATATTCAAGCTTTGTTCCGTCTTTATTAAGTTCAAAAGATATCACTTCATCGCGATATTAGAGTTTACGAGTTTTTAAGATACGAGTTTTTATTATTGCTATTTTTGTTTGTAACAAATGGACATAAGATTTTTGTTTTAAACCTACTATTTACATAATTTTTATTACTCATGCCTTAAAAGTACTATCTTGGCGCACGTGTTTTAGTACGAGAAATGCCACTTTTTGTTGTATTACCACATAACTTTGGTAAACTTTAAGTTACAAAATATACTATTTTAATAGCATTTTGAATACTTTTTACTACATAAATTTTAACAAAAAAAAACTATTTTTGGGCAGTTTGGTTGTTGAAATTCCCTGGTTTCTGTGAATTGCAAACAAATAGGGAAGAAAACAAAACAAGAGATCATCCGGAAAATCTAAGCGCGACGCAATCCTTCTCATCCAACTAATCCTCCTCCAGTTGGATTACTATCGAAAACCCCATCAAGCACTGACGGTCCTACCCCAACTAGAGATGAGCATGGGATCCCATCGACCCATCCTATCCCATCGTCCCATGGGACAAATGTGTATAGGACGAAGTGGGACGAGTTTTGATAATCCAGTAAATCTATTTCGTGCATAATTAATTGCTTATTGTGTCAATACCCTCATTTTCCATGTCCAGTCCAGGCGGTTCCTGTCATAACGATGTAATTCCTGAAAAGTCTTACGATCCGTTTGCAACGAAAAAGGATTACTCACTGTCAGCTAAAATTAAATTTGAACGAATTATCGTTAAGAAACTCTGAACCAAAAAGAAAGTCTGCTGTATGGGCAAAATGGGATGAATGGGACACACACGTGACCGGATGGGACAGTGGGACGAAAATGTGATGCGATGGGACAGTGACAGGGATCCGTCCTACGGGATGGGATCTGGAACGAGGAAATCGTCCCATGCTCATCTCTAACCCAAACCCTACATTGTTCACAATCTGTCCATCGAGATGATGAGGAAGGATCATTCTCGGATGCCTTGACTCAACGTGCTGACTCCGGTCAGCACTCGATAATTCTTAGTAGAGACAAATATCTAAATTTTGGCTAATCTTACTCAAATTGTGAATAAATTTGTCCAAATTTTGACTAATCTGGTCCACATTTTTACTAACCTTGCTCAAATTTGAACTAAACTTTTCCCAATTTTGACCAATCTTGCTCAAATTGTGACTAAACTTGCCTAAATTTGGACAAATATCGTCCAAATTTTAACTAATCTTTTCCCAATGTTGACCTATCTTGCTCAAATTGTGACTAAATTTGTCTAAACTTCGCTTACCAATCCGTCACGTGTTCCCTCAATTTGTATCGTTTTAAGGTAGTGTTCTGGTACTAGTGCATCAATTCTCTTCAATCTCTACTCCAACGACCAGCCCACGCCAGCCTTCACCAGGAATTTCTTATACGCAGATGACCTAGGTATCTCAGCTCAAGCTGCCCTGAGCATGATGTCTACTTACTATGAAAGCAACTCCCTGAAGCCAAATCCGCAGATGACCTTGGTATCACAGCTCAAGACTCAAATTTTGAAGAAGTAGAACAAAAATTAGAAGCTGCCCTGAGGATGATGTCTACCTACTATGAAAGCAACTCCCTGAAGCCAAATCCGTCTAAGACTCAAGTCAGTGCCTTCCATCTCCATTCCCGTCTGACAAACAGAAAACTCAGCATTACCTGGAATAACACCACCCTAGAGCACACTGAAAAACCTACATCATCATCATCAGCCATTTCACGTCCACTGCTGAACATAGGCCTCCTCCAGGTTTATCCACTCTCTTCTGTCTTGCGCGGTGCTAAACCAGTTTCCCGCCACACGTTTAACGTCGTCCGTCTATCTGGTGGGTGGTCTTCCTCTCCTTCTCTTGAAATTCGTGTATTGATTTCTTCGTTAGGGTCAGAGTTTCTGCCCCGTATATCATTACTGGGAGCACGTATTGGTTGAACACTTTCCGTTTCAGACACATTTTAGGCAGTTTCCCTTTAAGGGTGTGTCTTAGTTTGCCAAAAACCATCATACCTCGGAGTTATACTGGATCGCTCCTTAACATACAGATGCCATTGCGAAAAAACCCGGAAGAAAGTGGGAGCGCGAAACAGCCTTCTGAGAAAACTAAGCAACAGCAAATGGGGCGCAAAACCGACAGTGCTGAGAACGTCAGCGCAGGCGTTAGGTTTTTCAATTGCGGAGTATGTGGAACCGATCCAGCCAAGCCAAAAAAGTAAACACTAGCCTGAATGAAACATGCAGGCTTATAACAGGGTGCGTGGAGGCAAACAGTGCGTGAAGGCACTGTACTAACTGTATAAAGCCTCAGGTCTATCAGACCCTGACTCACGTAGAACAGCGCATGAATTCACAGAGAGAACCAGACAGACCATCCACTGTTCGGCCATGAAGCACACCTAGGCAGACTTAAATCAAGAAAGCGCTTCATCAACACTCCACTAGACCTTCCGCCTGTTAGCCAATATTAGAAGCCGCTTCAAGCGGTATATCAAGCGACTGGGCAACATGGAGAATGCTGAATCGCATTAGAACTGGCGTGGCCCCCGTCAAGACCAACCTCATCAGTTGGAACCTGTTGGATAGAAATGACGACAAGTGCGATTGTGGAGCCATACAAGACATGGGACACCGGCTTACCTGCCCTAACTGCCCACACAGTTGTATCCTCGACCTTTTATGGACACACAATCTGCAAGCAATGGACACAAACTACCCAAGAGCAGGCGAAGCGAGGATGTACGCAGAAAGATTGATTTCCGAACTACAAAAGATATCAGAACGTTTTTTTTTCTTTGTTTTTATTATTGTTATGTTTGTAACAAATGGACATTCGTTTTTATTTTTGAAACCATCTATTTACATAATTTTTATTACTCATGCATTAAAAGTACTATCTTGGTGCACGTTTTTTAGTACGAGAAATGCCACATTTGGTTGTATTACCACATATCTTGGGTAACTTAGTTACAAAATATACTATTTTAATAACATTTTGAATACTTTTTACTACATATTTATTAACAAAAAAAAACTATTTTTTGGCAGTTTGGTTGTTGAAATTCCCTCATTTTTCTGTGTGTTGCAAACATAATAGGGAAGAAAGCAAAACAAGAAATCATCCGGAAAATCTAATCGCGACGCGATCCTCCTCATCTAAATACACCTCCTTCAGTTGGATCACATCATCATATCGAAAACCCCATCAACCCCATGGATGGTCCTACCCAAACTAGAGATGGGCATGGGATCCCATCGACCCATCCTATTCCATCCCATCGTCCCATGGGACAAATTTGTACGGAGTGGGACGAGTTTTGATAATCTAGTAAATCTAGTTCTACATAATTAATTGCTTATTGTTTACAATACGCACATTTTCCATGCCCAGCCCAGGAGACTTCTGTGATAACGATGTAATTCCTGAAATGTCTTACGATCCGTTTGCGACGAAAAAGGATTACTCACTGTCAGCTAAAGTAATTAAGGGGCCTAAGACGATCAACATGGTTGGTCAAATGCAATGTTGAAAGTTTGTTGAACGTCTGTAGGCAGGTTGCACCAAGCCTCAACCATCCAACCTGCCTACAGACGTTCAACAAACACTTCAACACTGCATTTGACCAACCATGTTGATCGTCTGTAGGCCCCGTGATGGAAAAATTAAGTTTTAAATAATTATCGTTAAGAAAGTCTGAACCAAAAAGAAAGTCTGCTGTATGAGAAAAATGGGATGAATGGGACGGGCCACGTGACCGGGATGGGATGGGATGGGACAGTGGGACGAAGATGTGATGCGATGGGACAGTGACAGGGATCCGTCCCATGGGATGGGATCTGCAACGAGCAACTCGTCCCATGCTCATCTCTAACCCAAATCCGACATTCTTCACAATCTGCCCATCGAGATGTTGAGGATCGTCGTCATCATTCCCGGATGCCTTGACTCGACGTGCTGACACCGTTCAGCACTCGACAAATATTTAAATTTTCGCAAATATTGCAAAATAAATGTTGACTAACCTGGTCCAAATTTGTACTAATCTTGCTCAAATTGTGACTAAACTTGTCTAAATTCTTCTTTTCTCCACCCAGAACCTCTTCATGCGTTCGCTTCTATTCTTTCTCTCCTCATGGGAAATGATCCGTTTGGGCCTCCTCATTGTTGGTTTCTCCTGAAATGCTTATACACCGTCTACTCTCTGCACTCCCTGTACGTCTCGTTTAAGACCACGTCGACATGTCTTGCGTGAACCGACTTGTACCACACTCACTAAAAGTGGTTCGGGGGAAACTCTCACTAAACTCCCTATTCCACCTTGGCTTTTAGTGTAAGCCACCCCGGTATCGCATATTTTGCATTCATTCAGGGTGAGCAGCCCGGACGGTTAGTGAAAACCGCCCGGGTTTTACTCTAGTTGTTGTCTTCACGACCCGGATTCGAACGCGGCTCTCCCGCATTGAAAGGCGGGTAAAGTTGTACCACAACTGCTGACAGCGGAGAAACAGAGAGCAAATAGCACGTCAAGCTGCGCTCTCCATGTTGTACCAGTGAGCTTCCGAATGATATTATTCGTAGCACAAACTGTCGCCTTTGTATCCCGGCAGTCTTTTTGGAAAGAGTGTGCGGTAGAGTGTTACGCCTAGTTACTTTGGTGTGTTGCATGTTTCGAGTTCTTGTTCTCTCCATGTGATTAGCACCTTCTTGCGTGCGTCCTTATTTCTCAGGTGCACATACCTCGATTTTGCTGGGGTTCGGCTTCAACTGGTTTATGTCGAAGTACTGTGGCATTCTTTCTAAGGCTGTAGTTAGTTTATATATGTTTTATGGATTACCAGAAGGCATTCGACTGTGTAAAATGGTCACAACTCTGGAATCTCCTTGCTGAAACCGGAGTCCCCACACATCTAATAAAACTGATCCGCAGCTTATACACGTTTGGGTATGGCACTGTGTCGCAGGGAGAGGTCACATCTAGCCGATTCAAGTTCTGTAAGGGTGTTCGACAGCGATGTTTGATTTCTCCATTACTGTTTAACATCTACGGTGAACACATGATGCGCCGAGCTCTCGAGGATTGGGATGGCGGTATCAAAGTGGGAGGTCAGATAATCTCCAGCCTCCGCTACGCGGACGACACGACTCTGCTTCATCTGAGACCGAAATGGCTGAACTGATGCACCGGCTGGAGACGGTTAGCCTGAGTTTGGGTCTCGCAGTTAACAAAAGCAATACTAAGCTGATGATAGTGGACCGATTTATGACTCTACCACCGACCACGCTTATGCGGGATTACGAGACGATGGAGAAGTTCCAGTACCTTGGCTCTATTATCACCAGCAAGGGAAACTGCGAGCCTGAAATAAGAAGACGTATAGGCATGCCTAAAGCGGCAACGACTCAACTCAGTAAGATATGGAAGGACAGTAACATAACTAATAGGACAAAGCTATACCTAGTCCATACCCTCGTGTTTTCCATTTTCCTTTATGGGGCAGAGACGTGGACGCTGAAAGCGACGGACAGACAGAGGATAGATGCCTTTGAGATGTGGTGTTGGCGCCGCTTGCTGAGGATACCCTGGAGAACGCGCCGCACAAACGTCTCTGTCTTGACCGAAATGAAGATTGAGGGGGCGCAACGTCTGTCTCAGGTTTGCCTGCACAAGGTCTTGAAATACTTTGGCCATATTTCTCGCAGGGGCAATGACAATCTTGAACGAATGATGGTGGCAGGAAAAGTTGAGGGCAAGAGACCTAAAGGCCGTAGTCCCAAGAGATGGTCCGATCGGATATCCAAACAGCTGGATATACCTGTGAACGTTGCACTGCATCGGGCCTCTGACCGCAACCGATGGAGGCGTGCGGTTGAATGTCTACGGAGTCACGATCCTCAGCAGTGAGGGAACGACGAAGAAGAAGTTAGTTTATTCTCGACTTCTTCGAAGCTTTTCCCCTGTGCGGCGATGGTTGTGTCATCCGCATAAAAGAAGATACGTGTGTGTTGGTAGGTCATTTGTGTATACGTTGAAAAATATAGGAGCCAGTACACTTCCCTGTGGTACAACTTTCCTCTGGTCTCTCCAACGACTCCTTTTTCCCTGCGGTGTAACACAGAAGCACCTGTTCTGCAAGAGAGTTTTCAGCTAGGCGATAGTCCTTGGTAAGATGATACAATTTCTCCACTGCTTTTTGGTAGTTTATGGTATCATATGCCGCTGTCAGGTCTATAAAGGCTACATCGGTAATTTGCTTGCGCTCGAAGACATCTTCAATATGTTGTGTGTTCAATATGTTCAATATGTTAAGTTCAGAACTTGGGCGCAGCAAAACCTTTCCGGTCTAAACCCTGCTTGCTCTGGTATTATGCTTTCGTCTACTTTACCAGATATGCGATTCAGTATCAATCTTTTGAGGACCTTGAAGAGATGATGATACAAGTCGAAAGTTAGGTTCTGCAAGTTCCTTTCCCAGTTTCAACAGCGCGACTACTCGAGCCTTCCTCCACATTTTTGGGATTTGCGACTAGATGATCTAAGGACAGAACAAACAAAACATTTTGGAACTGCAACCATTGCATGGATCACCAACTTAATATCCTTCATAAAACTAGCTGAGACAAAACCTCACGTTCCAAAGATGTCTTTCGAGTTCTTTTTCGAGCGGAATCGCCTTTTCAAGCTCGACATAATAGACAGAGAGCCAGGGCCCAAAAAATTGTTTGAATTTGTTAAAGCTGGTTTTCTGTTCAATAGTTATAGCCGATGTGTACACAAACATGCTCCGGTCAGTCAAGCGTATCATAGGACAGGTGACTCAGGTTCGATATCAAAGGTGTATCATTTACAGGGCTAACAAAATAGATCTTCTGTAATGTATATAAATAAAAGTTATGTTGGTCAGTCAGTCATATATTAGAACAGAGCTGGTCAGTCGGTCCGAATAGATGAATGATAAATAAATTAAGTGCAACTCGTTTGTTAAACTTCAAAATTTGTCTGAGGGTGCATAATTATGTATTAAGCATAAAAAAATGTGTCAGTCATGTGTTCAGTCGAACGCCCGTCAGTCAGGTGAAAAAGGTAAAGGTACTCCGCACGCGCCGTTAGAGTTTCAGTCTGCGTATCGGACTATATCTAAGTTTGGTTTTTTTATTTTAAAAATCAGAAAACGTTATTTGATGTTATAATTTGTGGTTATATAAATAATTAACATTTTTATCGCATTGACAAACCATTTATTTATTTATTTATTTGCTACGTTTCATGCGATATTATTATGCAAAAGTACAAAAAATTCTGGATTTAGAAAAACGTATCTGTTATGCACAGTGTAACAACAACCAAAATCATCTCGTTTAATCAGATTCCTCATAATCTAACTCGTCCTCCGTATTATCTAATTCTTCAGTTTCACTCTCATCACCGGAAATATCCAGTTGTGATAATTCTGAATGCGTTTCCGATTATCTGAAAAATAAATTAAACTCAAATTTCAATTTTAGAATTGACTCATCAATTGATTAATATTATTTACATACCAGAATTATCTTGTACCGGTTGAATCACGACGTCGTTTATTAACTGGGGTAACTGATCACCTTCGAACCAATCAAATTCATAAGAATTATCAGTTATTTTCCAGCCATTATCTATCGGTGACAATGTCGTCGTTATTTTGCAATGCGCATTACGCCCAATGTTGGTGATATAAGCTGCTCTTAAAAATTGATTCATTAATTCAGCCTCACAAGGCGGCATACTTGATCCATCGACATTTTTCACTTTGAATTGGAAGGAATCATTAACATCGTTTGAACTGTTGTAGGTTTTGGAAAACATCGCTAATCGTGCCTCGTTGATAGATTTTAATTTCTTGAATCCATACAGAGTACAAACAAATTGTTGAATTCTTTCAAATTCAGCACATTTGTTGTTCTCCGTAATATAAACAAGATCAGCGAAGGTATTTTGGAAGTTAAAGGTTTGTCTGAGTAATTGCAGTGTTTTTTTTTGCCCCTCCTATAAAAATCAGGATTGAAATCGCACCCTGTGAAGGCATGAAATCCTGGCAGTGCATTACACAGAGGTTGAGCTAATTCTTCCGCTAATTTCATTACATTTATAAACCTGTGATGGTTTCCAGTCCCAAATCTTCCATGAACTAAGTAAATTTTCCATGTTTCCCAACATTATAACGAGGATGTCCGCGTCTGAAGATCTTCTGAGAATGTTTGAGTCAGTTAGAATGTTGCAAAACATGGAAAATAATTTTCGTATCTGTCTCCTCATGTGTTGTGCAGCTAAAATCTTCCACGACAGTTTTAACGATTTTCCTATCAATAACTTCATATTGATAACATTTATCAAAATTAATTCGGAAGAGTTTTTTAATTAATTTTAAGGAGACCGAAAGATGCCATCAAACTACAGAGGAATAAACCTACTATCGACTACCTTAAAATTAACAACGAAGATTATAACAAACAAAATAAATGAACTAACCACAGTATCGGACGAACAACAAGGATTCCGATCAGGGAGGTCATGTACAGACGCCACATTTGTAATAAGACAAATGAGAAGTCCATCGAATACAATAAGCCCGCATTCCTCTGTTTTATAGATCTGGAGAAAGCCTTCGATAGAATCCGTCTTGAAGACATCATATATCTGCTGCATGACAGACAAATACCACACAACATAATTAAAACCATTGAGAACATATACACAAATAACCACATACAAGCCAAAATCGACAACGAATTCACGGAACCAATACCTGTGCAGAATGGTATCCGCCAAGGGGACTCCTTGAGCCCATTACTTTTCAACATAGTAATGGATGTAATCATAAAAGACGTTCGAAAACTAAAAGGCTATAAAATGGGAAAACAACAAGTAAAGATATTATGTTATGCCGATGACGCGGTACTGGTGGCGGAAAATGAAGATGATCTTCAGAGATTACTATTTCAATTTAACATCACGGCAAAAAAGCTAGGAATAACAATAGCAACATCAAAAACAAAATGCATGACTACATCAAAAACACCAATCAGATGTAAGTTAGCGGTAGACGATGATAGACATCCAGCAAGTAATGCAATTTAAGTACTTGGGCATAGAAATATCAAGCTTTGGAGACATTGAAAACGAAGTCAGAAACCAGGCGTCAAAAGCAGCAAGAACAGCGGCCCAACTGAACGACACGATATGGACAAACAAACACCTACAAACAGTAACCAAAACCCGCATCTATAAGGCAGCTATAAGACCTATATTAACATATACAGCAGAAACAAGACCTGAAACGTGTAAAACTAAGCAGATCTTAGAAACAACAGAGATGAAAGTAATTCGCAAAATAAACGGCAAAACATTGAGAGACCGGGAGAGAAGTGAAAACATTAGACGAATATGCAATATTAACAATGTCAACGATTGGGTGTTGGGAAGAAAAACCGAGTGGAACGAACACATTAGCAGAATGTCAGATGACCGAATTGTAAAAATCTCAAGACAAATCGCCGTCAGGGAAAAGGAGTACCGGGAGACCACGAAAACGGTGGAACGACAACCTCAACGTACAATAAAAAAAAAGGACCGGGCAAAATCGACGAAGAACAGGCGATTCGCCTATTTACAAGAAGGAAGAAGAAGAAGAAAATTAATTCGAACTGTTTTTATGTCTAAGTATGGTGCTAATTCATTATTATCCCAATGATCAATAATGAATTTAACAAAGGCTTCTTTGAATTTCAAATTGCGGAGATGTTTAGAAAAATCTGAGGTTCGTTTTGGCTCAGGCCCGGAGATATTGAAGTCTCGTTTGTCCGACGTATCTGTTAGAGCATGCTCGCAATCCTTAATAGACGGCGAAGATTATTTATCAAAAATTATTGCAATATTTTGTGCATCGAATTTAACGATGCTTTGCAAGAATTTGTTAGAAATGTTCCTAAAAGTTACTGGAACGGAATGTAGAAAAAAAATTAATCAATTAGAAGTATATGCCGTATATGCAGGTGGTTCGCTATCTATTGTGACCTCTAAACTCTTCATTAACGATGATTTATCGGTTTATAGTGTGTCCCGTGCAAATGACACAATGAAAAAGGCACAGGACTCAACGGATATGATAAAACTTTTCGTAGGTCGATATTTTGTTCGACAGAAACAGCAAGAAAAGATCGCGTTGCATTCTTACCTCTTGAATCTTGCCATTTACAGTAACCTGCTTCTTCTTTAAAGAATCTGTGAATGTTACAATTTTATTTTTCAATATTGTCGCTTCAAATCTCGTATTCGTTTCGTTGCAGCCAGAAATAAATGATTTGCGCAATCTATCGCCGTCATGCTCAACGTTCAACAAACATTTTGTCGCAGCTCCGGATGCAGATTTACCTGAAGATATATTGAATAATACATTTTCATCGATTCGGTGATCAAATGGATTCATATTTTGGTTTAGAACGTTGAGAAAAATGTTGTAACTGTGATGCACTCTTTTTGATTCTATTTTTTCAAGGTGCGCTGTTACGTCTTGATTCATCCTTAAGCCAGCTTGTTGTAAAACGTGTGATATCACTGTTGATCGCATGCTGTGACTTTTGCACCAGCGTTGCCGAGCTGAGATTGAGTTTGTAAAATGTAACACTCCTGTTAATCGACTAGCTGCATCAGCATTAATTGTTTGTTCGATTCGAGAGTTAAATCGATCGGTATTCTTGAAAATGGCTTGTCAGTTCTTCTTACTCCAAAAGGACCTCTTTCAAGTTGTACATTCAGTCCAGGATGAGTTTCTTCAACTCTGCATAAATTGTTGTGGTACAGTACAAGCCAACGAGCATAATTTTGTTGGTTGAAAGCAAAAAATATGTTCGTTAGTTTAGGTAACACACATTTTAACAATTCAAAGTCGTTCGTTCTTATGCTTGCGGTAAACACCAAGTAATGATTTATCAGATTGACGTAAATCATGAAATACTGAGCAGTCTTTCGTCGTTCAAAGTTTTTGCACTATATTCTTCATACTTCTCCATGATATTCAATAATTCTAATTGGTCGACCGTTGGTACTATTGTTCGATTCTTCGTGAAACCTATGAGATAATTTTTGTAAATTAATGTAACTTTCTAAGCATGCATATTTTGCAAAATTGCATCTCATACAAATTTATCATATGAATTAATTAATCATTCATGAACGTAATAAAAATAAATTATTATAATAGCCAAAAATTACATTATCGAATGATGTTTTCTGGTGTACATATCAGATATATTTTCTGAATCCACGATATTTTGTACTTTTGCATAATAATATCGCATGAAACGTAGCAAATAAATAAATAAATAAATGGTTTGTCAATGCGATAAAAATGTTATTTATATAACCACAAATTATAACATCAAATAACGTTTTCTGATTGTTAAAATAAAAAAACAAAACTTAGATATAGCCCGATACGCAGCCTGAAACTCAAACGGCGCACGGAATACCTTTACCTTTTTCACCTGACTGACGGCGTTGTTCGACTGAACACATGACTGACAAATTTTTTTATGTTTAATACTTAATTATGCACACTCATACAAATTTTGAAGTTTAACAAAAGAGTTGCACTTAATTTATTTATAATACATCTATTCGGACCGACTGACCAGCTCTGTTCTAATATATGACTGACTGACCAACATAACTTTTATTTATATACATTACAGAAGTTGTATAACAATTTTCAGCTTTAACAAATCTATTTTGTTAGCCCTGTAAATGATATACCTTTAATATCGCACCTGAGTCACCTGTTCTATGATACGCTTGACTGACCGGAGCATGTTTGTGTACACATCGGCTATAACTATTGAACAGAAAACCAGCTTTAACAAATTCAAACATTTTTTTTTGGCCCTGGCTCTTGGACTATAACTCCATGCCGTAGAAAAATTGGTGTAAAAATTCTTCTTCTTCTTCATGTGCATATCCGATTTCGGATGTTTCCGATGAGCATGACTATTTTCACTTTATTGGTTGCTATTCTGAAGAGCTCGTTCGAAGTCTTCCCGTACCACGCCCTGAGATTCTGCAACCATGAAATTCTCCTCCGTCCAGGTCTTCGTTTTCCGTGTATCTTGCCTTGAATGATGGCTTGTAATAGGGCGTATCTGTCCTCGTTCCGCATGATGTGGCCTAGATATTGGAGCTTGCGGGTTTTGATGGTGTCCATGATCTCCTTCTCTTTCTTCGTCCTGTTGAGGACTTCGATGTTTGTTACCCGGTCTTTCCAAGATATTTGCAGGATACGTCGATATAGCCACATCTCAAAGGCTTCAAGCTTTTTTGTTGTTGCATCATTTAGTGTCCAGGACTCGACTCCGTAAAGTAATATTGGGAAAATGTAGCACCTCAACATGCGTACTTTGGTTTCAAGATGTAGTTCGTGATTTTTGTAGAGGTTATTCATTGTATTGAAGGCAGCTCGGGCTTTTCCAATTCTGCATTTTATCTCTTGGCTATTGTCCCAGTTTTCGTTCACAAGTGTACCTAAGTATGTTGTTTGTCTCACTCTCTCTATTTGTTGGTTGTGAACGTAGAGATTTGCATTAGCTATATTGTCTTTGCTAATGACCATGAATTTTGTTTTGTTGTTATTAATGTTAAGGCCATATTTTTCACTAGCCGCTACAATTCTGTTCATTAGTGTTTGGAGTCCTTCAAGAGAGTCAGCGAATACCATTGTGTCGTCGGCATATCGGATGTTATTCAATCTGACTCCGTTCAGTAAAATGCCTTCTTCTATGCCTTCTAGCGCTTCATTAAAGATCTGTTCGGAGTATAGATTGAACAGAATCGGAGAAATAATGCACCCCTGCCTTACCCCTCTAGCTATTTCAATGTCTTCTATTTGTTCCTCTTCAATTTTCATGGATGCGGTCTGTTTCCAGTACAAGTTAGTGATGATTTGTAGGTCTTTGGCGTCAATTCCCACTTGTTTAAGGATGTCTATCATTTTGTGATGTTGCACTCGATCAAACGCTTTCTGATAATCGATTAGGCATACGTAGATATCGCAGTTTACGTCTCTAGATCTTTGAAAGAGCACCTGCACTGAGAAAAGCGCCTACGGCGTTGATGAATCCAAATTGATTTGCTGAGATTTGTTCTTCACATTTGTTATAAATTCTCTTGTGTATTATTTTTAGGAATATTTTGAGAAGATGACTCATGAGACTGATACTTCTATATTCCTCGCACCGTTTTGCTCCTACTTTCTTTGGTAATACGATGAATTCCGACTTCAACCACTCTTCTGGTATGCTGCCCGAGTTGTATATTTTGTTGAAGATGTTGGTAAGTATTTTGATATGTTTGTCACTTAGCAGTTTCAGGATTTCATCTTGTATATCATCCGGCCCCGCCGCCTTCCCATCTTTCATTCGTTTTATTGCTACGTCTACTTCCTCTTCCAAGATGTGCGGTCCCGTTTCTCCTTCGATGATTGGTGTTGCTATTCTCTCTTCATCTTCCAATAGTTTGTTGAGATATTCCCTCCACGTTTTCTTTTTGTCTTCTAAGTTTATGATGATTTTTCCCTCGTTGTTCACCAGCTTTCCAAAGTTCTTTTTTCTTGTTTTGCCTGTCAGTTCTCTAATTCTTCGATGCACGTTAAAATCTCCATATCTTTTCTGCAGCTGTTCTATCTCTTGACATGCTTCCTCTCTTTTGCCTTTCTAATTTCTTGTCTAATTGTCTTGTTTATTTTTCTGTATTCTTCATTGTTGTGCTTTTGTTCACGTCTCTGATCCATTAATTTTAGTATCTCGTTTGTCATCCATGATTAATTCTTTTTATTTTCTCCCTCCTTCATATGTGTCTTCTTGGTATTTTGGCTGATTTTATTTAAAACTGTTATTTGTTGTTCTACTGACGCGGTTTCATCAATTTCTTTATTGATTTTCTCGTTTATTTCCTTTTCTACCTCTCTTTTGATGTTAGGATCCTTCAGTATTCTCATGTTATATTTGTTATAGCTTTTGGTCTTCGTTTTCTTAAACCGAACCGAACTTGTACGAACTTGTGGTGTAAAATTGTACATCCATATTTACGTGGTTTCAGGGACCCACATCCCTTGAAAACACTGCGGCCTAAAGGTAGACTTTAAAGCAAAACGGCTCTGGCGTCACTAACGCAGAGATACTGACGCGGCGACAGCGATAGTATTATGCACTATGGAATAGAGATGGGCATAATCGAGTGACGATTATCGACTATTCTAAATTATTCGAGTTCTCGATTACTACACGTGCGGACGAGTGATGAATGATCACTCGGACTAGAGCTGAATCATTCGAATAGTCGATTATCACTCATGCGCATGAGCTACGAATGATCACTCGCGAGTTGGGAATCGAAATCAGCCGTTAGTAGTCGTCGGCTGTGCCGAGATGCGCATAATCGAAATATTTTAGTATTCGGCTGGAGTTCGTGCGTATCTAGTTATGAATGATCATTCGGACTGGGAATTCGGAGTTGGGCGTTAGTAGTCGTCGGCAGTACCGAGATAGTCGAATTATTTCGTATCGAGTTACGAATGTTCATTCGGACTGGGAAAGCGGAATCTGGCGTTAGTAGTCGTCGGCAGTGTCGAAATGCGCAATCGAATGACTAGTATTCGGAATCTGCAGGCGCCACCACTAATACCTTTGTTACAGGTTTTTTGTTTGAGAATGAGGAAACAAATTCTAGTTTTTGAAGTAGAATCTTTTAAGCAGTGATGGGTCACACTATTTTAAAACTTTCTAACAAGTTTTAGTTTGAATTTTTTAACAAAAGCTAGGTTGGTGATAAAGTAACAAAATTGAATTAAACAACAAAATATTAGTATTATGGATCGTATTTAGAATCCAATATTATTTAAATTTATTTATTTTACTGCCATAAAATATGCTAACGATGGAATACGATTATCAAAGATTTCTTGTTTATAAAATGCCCAAATGTTTGTTTAGGAGAACAGCCGCTGGAAATGTTGAAACCTCTTTATAGAGGCACATGCATTTATAATATTTTTATATTACAATTATAAATTACTAGGATTGTAATAGTGTTGCAAAAATGCAATATTCTCTCTATACGCGTTAACTTAACTGTCCGAAAATGCGTAAAATTATTAACGAAACTAATTTACATAAATTGCATTCTACAGGTAATATTACAGCTACATGCAATAATAACTAATAAAAATATTTTTTAGGGTAAATCGAGAGATCATTCGATTATGAAATCATTCGATTATTGAAATCACTCGATTACTAATCATTCGATTATCGAAATCATTCGATTATGCCCATCACTACTATGGAAACGTATGAGGCGCTATTCGAGCGCAATGACACTGACGCTCTCAGCGTCAATGTAATATTATCAGTAATATTGTCAGTATCGCTGCGTTAGTGAGGCCAGAGCCGCTTTGCTCGGAATTTTATCTTAATAGGTCTATTGTATTCCCCCACAGTGTTCCATTCAAGCAAATAGATCTAGACGAAGAATTAGGTCCAGAAATCTACGTGACTTGTGATTCGGCGGGAGTCTCTGGGAGGTAAAGTTGAGTTTTATTTTCCTGCGCGCGATTGCTTCGCAATGGAAGATTATATCAGATTATATTTCGTCCTCTTTTCGTCCCTTGGGGTTCAAAGGGGGTAGTGCATGCGTACCACACGACATTCGCACTGAAAGAGATTGTCGCATAGCCTCTCCTACCCAATTCCGACTCTCACCTCCACGTCTGGTGAACCCTGGTAACCTGACCACTCTAGCCTGAGATGCGGTAACCAACCCGTATGGATGGTAAGGGTGGTCAGGGCTAGCGAGAGCGGGAGAAATGGTCCTCCGATCATCAGGGGGTTGGGCGTGTGGTTAACAACCAGCACCATAAAACAAAACCTGTTATGAAACCTTCAATAATGCCTCGGAATGGACTGGAAATACGGCAACGACACAAGCAACGGAAAAGGGAGAACGATTGGAAAATTGCATCGTCGAATGTTGTAACTTTATCGAGGCCTGGTGGGTTGAGAACTTTAACGGATGCCCTAAAAATCGGCGGAATGGACATAACTGCTGTTCAAGAAACAAGGTGGCCTGGAAAGAACTTACTAACCAGTAAGGAGTACTCATTTTACTACAGTGGTAAAACGGGCGGCAAAAAGGAATTTGGAGTGGGTTTTACTGTCACAGGAAAGGCCAGAGAGGCAGTAATTGGTTTTAACCCAATAAGTGAACGATTATGCTCCATAAGGCTAACAGGGAAATTTAGAAACGTCACCCTGATTAATGTCCACGCACCAACTGAGGACAAGGAAGAAAACGTGAAGGACCAATTTTACGAGGAACTGCAGAAAGCATATCGTGATGCGCCAGCAGGAGATATCAAAATCATCCTTGGTGATTTTAATGCTAAAGTGGGACGCGAGGAGATATACCGACCGACAATCGGACTGCACAGTCTTCATGCTGAGACTAATGAAAACGGAAGTAGGATGATAGACTTTGCGACGACCAACAACATGGTAGTCAGTAGCACATATTTCCCACACAAAAATATTCACAAAGCCACATGGAAATCACCAGGTGGTAGAGTATTGAACCAGATAGACCATGTGATGATAGATGGGAGACACTGTTCAAATATCCTGGATGTAAGAGCCTGTCGAGGCCTCAATGTAGATTCGGATCATTATTTGGTAAGGGCGGTGCTTAGGGCTAGAATTGATTCTCAACGCACACAACAGCCGGCAGTTAAGAGATACGATCTGGAAAAATTCAAAACCGATGAGATGAAAGAGAGATTTCAGTACCAAATGCAGGAACGAATATCCAAACGGCCAGAAAACGCTCTAGTAGAGGTCAATGAAGCGTGGCAAAAGATCAAGCAGGACATCGAAGACACAGCAGCAGAGGTTGTGGGGTGGAAGAAGGGACAAAGGCGTAATAACTGGTTCGATGAAGAATGCAAGGAAGCTCTAACAGAGAAGAACAAAGCCAGAGAAAAAGTACTACAACGAAATACTATAGCGAATGTAGAGGATTATCGAAACAAACGGAAAGTTGAGAAAAAACTCTTCCGAAGAAAGAAATCTGAAAAAGATGAAGAAGATTTCGCGGAAATAGAAAGAATGAGTAATGCCAACGAAACTCGGCGACTCTATCAAAAGGTCAGAAATGCGAGACTTGGCTACAAACAGCAGCCACTTCTGTGTAAGGATATGGACGGCAGAGTAATCGGACACACAGAAAAGTGTATCAAGAGGTGGGGTCAGTACTTCAGGGACCTGCTCAACCAGAACACTCGCGTAGTCCAAGAGGAAAGTATAACGCCAACATCAACATCAATATTAGGGACTGAACAAGTGGAGGAACCCACCTTAGAAGAAGTAGAGACTGCAGTGCGCAGGATCAAGAACAATAAGGCGCCAGGTGCAGATGGCATTCCAGGAGAATTGTTGAAGTATGGAGGTAGAGTCTTAATATCGTGCATGCATGATCTCATACTAAACATATGGAGAACGGAAAAGCTACCGGATGAATGGAAGCTAGGGATAATATGCCCATTGTACAAGAAAGGTGATAAGTTAGATTGTTCTAACTACAGGGGGATAACGCTGCTAAACATTGCATACAATGTCTTCGCTAATGTGTTGTACCGTCGCTTACTACCATACGCAGAAGAGAATATCGGTGAATACCAGTGCGGTTTCCGCACAAACAGGTCAACCACAGACCAACTGTTTGACATTAGGCAGATCCTGGAGAAATGTAATGAGTTTAATATCACGACACACCATCTATTCGTGGACTTCAGAGCAGCATACGACAGCGTTATAAGACACATACTGTGGGGGATAATGACAAGTTTCGGATTCCCTGAAAAACTGACAGCCCTAACAAGAGTAACACTGTCTGAAGTATCGTCTTTAGTAAGAATACGAAACAAGTTGTCTGAGACTTTTATAACAGAGGAAGGACTACGACAGGGAGACCCACTGTCAACTGTACTGTTTAACATCGTACTAGAAAAGGCCGTTAGGAGTAGTGGAGTGGATACTAACGGCACTGTGTACTTTAAGTCAACACAACTATTGGCTTACGCAGACGACATTGATATAATTTGCAGAAGCGAACAGGCGACCAAAACTACTTACTCGCTGCTGGAGAAGGAAGCAAATAACCTAGGACTCACTGTCAACGTAAACAAAACGAAATACATGGTGGATAATGAAACTCATTGGAAGGTAGGACCAACGCTAGAACTAGACGGAAAGCACTTTGACACAGTAGATACATTTGTGTACTTGGGCTCGCAACTGAACAGCGTAAACCGGATGGGCGAGGAGATTAAAAGGCGGATAACTCTTGGTAACAGGTGCTATTATGGGCTACTTAAACTTTTTAGGTCCAAAACAATCCACCCCAAGCATAAATGCACACTGTACAGGTCACTGATAAGACCGGTGGTAACCTATGGTGCAGAAGCATGGAGCTTAACACAGAGCGAAGAACAGGCTTTAAGTGTATTTGAGAGAAGAATGCTACGTGCAATATTTGGAGCGACCCAAGAACGAGGAATCTGGCGCCGAAGATATAATCACGAACTATATCAGCTCTACAATCAACCAGATATTGTGAGTTTCATCAAGGTGGCAAGATTGAGATGGCTCGGACACATGCAGAGAATGGGTGATCATAGGGTTCCGAAAAAGTTGTTCAATGACCAACCAGAGGGAAGGAGAAGGGCCGGAAGGCCAAGAGGGAGATGGAAGGATGCGGTAACAACTGACCTACAAAAACTTCAAGTACGGGACTGGAGAACGTTGACGAGTGATAGATCCGCTTGGAGAAACATGCTGAAGGAGGCCCAGACCGGCAATCGGTTGTAGTGCCATTAAGAAGAAGAAGAAGATATTTCGTCCTCTTCGTTGCAGACTAGTGGTTCATCTGTCCAGATGTCCATCTTCTGCAAGTGTCCTCTTGACCTGCCACAGTTGCAATCTGCTTCCTGAAAAGTTGCAAGATTTCAGCAGTTAGACATGTGATATTATACGATTGCTGTGACCACTTGTACAGAGCCATCAATTGGTAGTTAGTTATGAATTAATATAGATCAACTAACCCCTTTATTATATCACAATATAAACGAATTACAAATATCAACAATATTTTGGTAAAGTTGTAAATAAATACTATATATATAAAAAAATGATTAAAAAGTCACAGAGAATACGTAAAAATATCTACACAGATTAAGTTGCAAACATATTTCAAGGCAAAGTGGTTCCATTTATAAGCTTGCGCTTGCATTGTAAATTGAATTTAAAGTGTATATTTGATATGCAATGAGTTGTACTGGAATGAAACGCACTTTGCCGCACAACACGTGAGTAACTTATTTAAAGACTAGACCCATTTACTATAATACTGCTACATCGATATTTCTGGTGCCCTACATATTTTGCTTAAAGTGCAAACATTATAAATAAATAAAATAAAAATTATTACACGTAAGGCAAAAAACCTAGGCTCAGTTTACTACTTATTTCTTCTTCTAATTCACCTACAAAATTGACATACATAAAGATGTAATACTTCCACTAATTCGACCTAATAAGATTTCTTCTTCCAATACTCTCACTATAAAATATATTTGATTCGATGGTATGTTTTAAGATTGTTGTAGGCCAGAACAATAGTGCAGCATTAATACTGATAACCCATGGATTTTGGCATCTGCTTGCCCTAACAAAAACGCCAATCGCGTCTTCTCCACTTCAGATTCCTCGGCATTCATTGCCTTACTCAGTTCAGAATGTTCATTCGTAATTGTATCGAACGTCTTTTTAAGCTCAGTCATCTAAAATTTAAACACAACTTGTGTAACAACAAAAACACGTTATCTATTCTGTTACCATTGCATTAATTTTCTCCATTTTTTCGTCGTGAGGTACAGACCCATACAGCTGTTTACCAGACTCCTTGGCAGTCTCCATAAGATTCTCATCGGATGAGAAAATTAATATTTGGTCTAACAAACGCGATATGCACTCGTAAGAATCTTGCGCACTGTTTTGAATCTCTTCGAGAGCTGCGGGACATAGAGAGAAAGGATTGGCGTTAACTAGGGATTGTTTGCGACTTGGCGTGCGTTGCGGTGTTGGCGGTAAGCTGCGAGATAGGCAAGCTTGAGTTGGTGCTCCTAAAAAATAAAATTATGGCATCGTGACAACTAAATCGAAGCTAAAAGAACATGTGGTCAAAATGAAACAATAATATATTGATTAATGATAATCAGATAAATGTCGGGTGGAAAGACCTATAGTCCATTTTTTTTAAGAATGCAGTAACTAGAAACCTGATTTACACTATGACAAATGTACAATCTAGTTACAAAATTTGGCGTTAAATTCAAATATAGTTACTTGAATATAAAATTGGAAATTTATTAATGGTTTCATTGAATATCTTATTATTATTGATTAAATACACCAAATGGCTACAATAGTAATACAATACAAACAAATAAATGGAGAAAAATGCAAAAAATGAAAATGATACAAACAGATCAAATGATAATTGTGAATTGACACAGCAGCCATTGACAACTAACAGCTGCAAATGTATGTGAAAAGAAAGAGAGAAAAGAGGTTGAGATGGAAAAGTAAATATCGTTGGTGTGAACTTCTCCTCAATTTAAGCCAATCAGAGAACAAGGTCAAATAAGCCCTATCTTCCCTGTACTGCATTCTTAAAAAAATGGACTATAGTGGTCGATTACCTTTCGTTTAATTTTTCGTTTTCAATAAATATTTCTTCTTCTATGAGAAAATGCAAAGTTGGAAGGAAGCTGTTTCAACAAAATTAGTAATATGGTTTTTCCCTAAAATGAAATTAGAAGATTCGGCAAAAATAAATCGGTTATATCGCTAGGAAACACTTTTTTTTTAATTTTAGGTTTTAGAATTTCTGCCGGACATTTATGAACACCCTGTATATTTCAAGGGATATAATTAATAAATTAAAGTCATATTTTTTGTAATAAAACAAAGAAGTATATGAAGATGAATGGTACCTGGAGTTAATAAATTGTTAACACTGTTAACTCTGACCATGGAGGTTTGAGGATCAGCGTTAAGTTCTTCTTCGAAGGAGTTATCATCGCCGACGTCCGTCATAATAATCTCGGGCTGACTAGCATCAGATATATCCGGCTTTAGATTTGTACGATCGACTGGAACACAATCTGAACTCATTTGGCATTTCAATATGCACTTCTTGTGGCAACACAGTCCGCAATCCCGACACTGCACAGCGTCTTTCAACCAAATCTAAAATAAATAAACCATCACCAATTATGGCATCTAGTAATCAATATAACACTGTTACTTTTTTTGTACAAAAATCGCAGTGGATTGTTCTATGGAATTGCGTTCGTATGAAGTCGTGTTGGTTAGCTAATTGCTTTTCAGTTGGCTTGTGTTCCATTTCGTTCACTACCATTGAATTTTTCCGTCTGATCTCAACACTGTCGTCGTGCGTCCAGACAAAGGAGAGAAGAACATCTCCATAACAGAATACATGTTCAAATCCAGAATGGGACATTAAAGGATGAGTTTGGCTGTAATCATAGTTAATGCAATATTGCAGTAAATGTTATAAATGTCGTATTGTATTCACAAGTCAATCTGTCTAGTTTTGCGTGTCTAGTCTTGTCTGCCTAGTTTTGTTTGTCTAGTCTTGTTTGCCTAGTCCTTTTTTCGGGGGAACGTTGTCCAGCCTGGCTGGCTCAAGTGGCTCCACTAAAACGGATGGACAGAGGGACCACCAACGATGACATTACTGCCTCTGCCCTTCGAGTCTTCCCGTAACGGGCACATGAACTTTATTGAATAAAAGTATAAAGGAATTACAGAACAGAACAGAACTAGAAGATGCTATGCAATAGCATTTACAAGACAATATTACAAACAAAAACAAAAAAAACCTACCGCCCTTGTTCCCACCCAGGCAACTCCTTAGCCTGACTGAATTCGCGAATCGGTTTAAGGCCGCCCACGTCCCCCGCAACTCCTTCTATTTACTTCTTCTTGTGCCTATTCGTTTCGAATATTGGCGACCATCTGGCTATGATGGCCTTGTTGACTGCTGCTTTAATCAGTTCTGTAGTTGTTTTTGAATACCATGTCCTTAGGTTAGGTTAGATTACATTAGGTTAGGTTGAGCCATGATACGCTTCTTCTTCCGGGTCCTCTCTTTCCAAATACTGTTCCTTGGAGTATTTGGAAAGAGAGGGCCCGGAAGAAGAAGGAAATCACGGCTCAACCTAACCTGACCTAACCTAAGGACATGGTATTCAAAAACAACCATATAACTGTTTAGCCTGATTGAATTCGCGAATCGGTTTAAGGCCGCCCACGCCCCCCGCCCCACCTCACGCGTCTTGCCGGTGGCGTGTCACAGGTCTACACTGACCCGCCTGGAGGATTACTACGATGTACCGGATCGATCGTTCGATCGGTACCCTCTCTCCCAAAATTTCGACCTCCAGATTGCCTCTCCCTGACCTCCTGGTGGAGAACACTGCCTGTGTTTTAGAGGCGGCGAGCTGAAGGCTCGAGACGGCAGATCTCGAGATCTGAGAGACGGCGGGTCTCCATCTACTGCCGAACGAGTACACTCGCGCGCGTGACCCTGTGGCGCAGCATATCTCAGCACCTGTCGGCGAAGACAAGTGCCAGGTCGCTCGTCACAATACCCACCCCTGTGGGCAGTAACCATCTCAGCGTGAGCAGAAGGTCGTCATAGGCCGACATTCCACAAGAATTGTCCTAAAACCGATCCCTGGGGAACCCCAGCAGACAACCTCCGCTCGCGCCAGTCCACCGCCTCGCGGTGCCTAATGGTTCTGTCGCGCAGGTAATCGGCAGTAAGCCTCAGCAATGTCTCCTGTACTTCCCACCCTGATAGGGCCTCCAGGACGAACCCCCATTGTACCGTGTTGATGGCATTGGCGACGTTAAAGCTTACGACCACACAAAACCATAAGGTCCGCTCGCATACGCCACAATACCCACCCCTGTGGCAGTAACCGTCTCAGCGTACGCAGAAGGCCGTCATAGGCGAAATTCCACAAGAATGGTCGTAAAACCGACCCCTGCGGAACCCCGGCAGACAACCACCGTGCCAGTCCATCGCCTCGCGGTACCTAATGGTTCTGTCGAGCAGGTAATCGGCAGTAAGCCCCAGCAATGTCTCCGGTACTTCCCACCCTGCTAGGGCCGCCAGGACGAACCTCCATTGTACCGTGTTGAAGGCATTGGCGAGGTCAAAGCTGACGACCACACAATGCCTCCTGGTACGATAAGGTCCGCTCGCATACGCCACAATACCCATCCCTGTGGCAGTAACTGTCTCAGCGTCCGCAGAAAGCCGTCATAGGCGACATTCCACATGAATGGTCCTAAAACCGATCCTTGCGGAACCACGGCAGACGACACCCGCTCGCGCCAGTCCACCGCCTCGCGGTACCTTATGCTTCTGTCGCGCAGGTAATCGGCAGTAAGCCTCAGCAATGTCTCCGGTACTTCCCACCCTGCTAGGGCCTCCAGTACGAACCTCCATTGTACCGTTTACATTGCCTCGCGGTACGTAATGGTTCTGTCGCGCAGGTAATCGGCAGTAAGCCTCAGCAATGTCTCTGGTACTTTCAACCCTGATAGGGCCTCCAGGACGAACCACCATTGTACCGTGTTGAAGGCATTGGTGACGTCAAAGCTGACGACCACACAATGCCTCCTGGTACGATAAGGTCCGCTCGCATACGCCACAATACCCATCCCTATGGCAGTAACCGTCTCAGCGTCCGCAGAAGACCGTCATAGGCGACATTCCACAAGAATGGTCCTAAAACCGATTCCTGCGGAAACCCGACAGACAACCCCCGCTCGCGCCAGTCCACCGCCTCGCGGTACCTAATGCTTCTGTCGCGCAGGTAATCGGCAGTAAGCCTCAGTAATGTCTCCGGTACTTCCCTCCCTGCTAGGGCCTCCAGGACGAACCTCCATTGTATCGTTTAGAAGGCATTGGTGACGTCAAAGCTGACGACCACACAATGCCTCCTGGTACGATAAGGTCCGCTCGCATACGCCACAATACCCATCCCTATGGCAGTAACCGTCTCAGCGTCCGCAGAAGGCCGTCATAGGCGACATTCCACAAGAATTGTCCTAAACCCGATCCCTGCGGAACCCCGACAGACAACCACCGCTCGCACCAGTCCACCGCCTCGCGGTACCTAATGCTTCTGTCGCGCAGGTTATCGGCAGTAAGCCTCAGCAATGTCTCCGGTACTTCCCACCCTGCTAGGGCCTCCAGGACGAACCTCCATTGTACCGTTTACATTGCCTCGCGGTACGTAATGGTTCTGTCGCGCAGGTAATCGGCAGTAAGCCTCAGCAATGTCTCTGGTACTTTCAACCCTGATAGGGCCTCCAGGACGAACCACCATTG
Source organism: Phosphuga atrata (assembly GCA_944588485.1). Lineage (NCBI taxonomy): Eukaryota > Metazoa > Arthropoda > Insecta > Coleoptera > Silphidae > Phosphuga > Phosphuga atrata. Next base: position 70,148,933 of record OX155898.1, on the reverse strand, counting down.
TACCGTGTTGAAGGCATTGGTGACGTCAAAGCTGACGACCACACAATGCCTCCTGGCACGATAAGGTCCGCTCGCATACGCCACAATACCCATCCCTATGGCAGTAACCGTCTCAGCGTCCGCAGAAGGCCGTCATAGGCGACATTCCACAAGAATGGTCCTAAAACCGATTCCTGCGGAAACCCGACAGACAACCCCCGCTCGCGCCAGTCTACCGCCTCGCAAAACCTAATGGTTCAGTCGCGCAGGTAATCGGCAGTAAGCCTCAGCAATGTCTCCAGTAGTTCCCACCCTGCTAGGGCCTCCAGGACGAACCACCATTGTACCGTGTTGAAGGCATTGACGAGGTCAAAGTGACAACAACACAAAGCCTCCTGGTACGAAAAGGTCCGCTGGTGGCACCCTCCGCGACACGAAGCACAGCCAGAATGTCATCCCTTGCAATATACCGGCTTGTAGCCGCCATAGGAACAACCGTTCCAGCACTTTTGCCACGCCGTCCAGCAAACAGATCGGCCTGTACGTACAAGGCATCGAGCGATCCATACACGGCTTTGGAATAAAAGCTCTCTTCTAACACCAGACGTCTGCAGATCTTTTGAGGTTCCCCCCCCTGATGCCAAGCGTTAACAGCTCGTTAGGCAGCCCGTGCCTAGTCTAGATTGTTTATTCTGCCTAGTGTTGTCTCTCTAGTCTTGTCTTTCTAGTGTTGTCTGTCTAGTCTTGTCTGTCTAGTCTTGTCTGTCTAGTCTTGTCTGTCTAGTCTTGACTGTCTAGTCTTGTCTGTCTAGTCTTGTCTGTCTAGTCTTGTCTGTCTAGTCTTGTCTGTCTAGTCTTGTCTATCTAGTCTTGTCTGTCTAGTCTTGTCTGTCTAGTCTTGTCTGTCTAGTCTTGTCTGTCTAGTCTTGTCTGTCTAGTCTTGTCTGTCTAGTCTTGTCTGTCTAGTCTTGTCTGTCTAGTCTTGTCTTTATAGTCTTGTCTGTCTAGTCTTGTCTGTCATAAAGTTCCCACGTGCGTGGAAAGCCGGCAAGCTAGTCCGTCTCCCAAAACCTGGAAGAGAGAAAATGGACCTAAATTACTACCGTCCCCTGTGTCTATTAGGCACCTTTGGAAAGCTCTTCCAATACCTACTATTGCAAAGATTACGGAAAATTAACGGACCGGCAGTCAAAAAATTTATATCATCTGTGACAGCTGCCTGTAATGCAACTGTTCGCGCCGATTTTAATAAATCCATATTTTCAATCAAAATTTGAATCGATTTCGGCTTCTACCAAAAGAAGTGTCCACCTGGGCCGAAATCTCGCGATTATTTATTAATCACGCCGCGAATTTATATTTCCGGCAGTATGATTTGAGCGTTGGTCGAGCTCACAACAATTAGAGTTTTGCTTAGAGCGCGGAAAGCGAGACCACGCAAATCAAAGGGGGAACAACGTCGACCGACATTGTGCACGTATTACAAATTTATAAATGTCATGTTAAATCTACAACGGGTGGTGCGATCACGGTCCAAAGGGATGCAGCGGCTTTTTGCGTCCGGAACGACACAATTTAAGGGTACCCTCCATCTATATCCCGATAGTTATTGTTTTTACATTTTCCTCCCTTTAAATAGGCGACGGAAGGACGTTCCACCACGGAGCGGAGACGCGAGCAACCCTAAGGTAAGTGACGGGATGAAATTAATTTTTCGGTAAATACAGTTCATTCAGCAACCATGCCCAAAAACCCGAGCAACACGAAAATGTAAAGAGGTTTACTGGTGCACACAAGACATAGTCCGTCTAAGGAAAGCCTTGTCTGATCGCAAAAAGGAAAGTCAAAAGGCAAGAAGAAAGAACGTGGACTCGGAGGGAAGCTAACTGTTATATCGAAGTCTAACGAAAGAAATAAAAACATCCATTGATACCTTTAAAAGAAACTCCTGGAAGGTGTTTTGCGACAAAATAGACGAAGACGTTTGGGGCGAAGGATACCGCATAATAACGAGGAGCCTAAAAGCAAAAAGTCGATGGCAAGATTCCAATATTTCCAGTGAGCGAAGACGTGGCGAGGATAGAACCACACATCGGGTTAGTCCCAACTTTTAGGACAGAAGTTCTGCAAAAGGGCGCATTAAAGAAAAAGACGGGACGGGCACCAGGCCCAGACTAGATACCACCAGAGGTAGCAAAAATAATAGCGCAAGAAAGCCCAGAGATGCTCCTAAAAGTATACAACACGCTTCTTCAAGAAGGAAAGTTCCCACGTGCGTGGAAAGCCGACAAGCTAGCTAGTCCTTCTCCCAAAACCTGGAAGAGAGAAAATGGACCTAAATTACTACCGTCCCCTGTATCTATTAGGCACCTTTGGACAGCTCTTCCAATACCTAGTATTGCAAAGATTACGGAAAATTATCGGACCGACAGTCTGGCTTTAGAGAGCGTCACTCTACCATCCATGCAACACAGAAGGTGTTGGACATTGCAACAGAAACAAGGAATGGTAACAGAAGACACACTAGGAAATTATGCGCTTTAATAATGTTACACTTAAAAAAATCGTTCAACAGTGCATCGTGGCAGATGATAATGAACGCTCTAGACCAGAAGAATGTAGACCCGCCAGGCCGTCGATGAAAAAATTTATCAGAAACTACCTTAATCATTTTTGAAACTGACCAAGAAAAGACCTGTATCCCCATCTATGCAGGGTTCCACAAGGGTCGGTCCGCGGACCTACCCTATGGAACGTCCTATATAACAATGTTGTTGGAATATGCCCCGAGGATGGACTGGATTTGATCACTTATGCGGATGATCTTGCCCTTATTCTTCTCAATCGTATCGCTCGTCTCCGAGCACCGTGGCAATGGTATGACATAGGGATCATATTTGTTTTACTTGTTGCCTCCATTCTTCCCTGTTTTCAGCAGCTTTTGTGCAATCGTGTACAGTTGCGCCTATGGATTTGAATATTTGATCCACATAGCGCGATGGTGATCTTCCTCGTGGTCTCTTACCATCTTTCCTTGCTCTATCAATTTCTCAAGTGAGCCGTCCTTTCTTCGCATTATGTGACCGAAATGTTTTAGAATGGACTTTTAGATAGTTTTGCTCAGTCGATCGACGATGTTAAGTTCTCGTTGAATGGATTCATTAGTACGTTTTTCCGTCCATGATATCCTGAGCTTGCGTCTCCAGGTGTACATTTCAAACGCATCAATTCGTCTTCTGTCAGCCATTTTAGTAACCAGGATTCCGCAAAGTATGTGACTAAAGGAAATATAAGTGTCTTTATGACTGCCATCTTGGTTCCTTTAGAAATGCTGTGATCCTTCCAAATACGTGAAAGTTTGCCAATGGCGGTTTTACCCATAGCTATTCTTCCTTATTTCCTTTTCACAGCAGCCAGTTCTTGAAATTTGTGAGCCAAAATACACGAACTCCTTTACTACCTCGATTCCATCAATATGCGTTGGGCTTTGGTCTTTCTGAGGATTTCTACAATCATCGTTCGCAATTTGAAGTCTCTGGTTATCTCTCTGATTTTGGCAAAAAGGTCTCTGGGTGCATATTTTTGATGATGGTCTTTGATTTCTCTGTATATTGTCGATATATAGCCGTTTTTGTCTTCTTTACACATTTTCCTTATATCTTTGAATAATTTACTGTAGTCTTCACGTCGTTCTTCGTTGTTCAAGCCTTTTTGTTTTAGTTTCTTTCTTTCCTGTATAGCCTCCTATGTTCTGTCTGTTATCCACGTTTTTCTTCTTTCGGGTTTGTGGTTGAATTCGTTGACCATTTTTACCATTTCCGATTTCATCCTCTTCCAAAGTTGGTTCTCGTCCATTTGTTTGGTGTTTCCGCTGTTTAGTGTTTAGAGTTTTGCGGAGAGTCTGGTTCTATATTCGGTGTTATTGTGTATGTCCCACCTATTTTTAGACATAGAGGGGGGTTTTGGAGTTTTCAGTTTGAATTTTATTTCTCCTATCAGTAGCTGATGATCGGATCCGCAGTCAGCGCCTGGTATCTTTTATACTTGTTCGCCATCTTTGTGGTATTAGCAGGAAATCTATTTGATTTCTATACCTATCACCGGGTGACCTCCACGTATATAGTCGCAGAGGGTGATGTGTGAAGATTGTGTTCATGATGGTCACATTCTTGTCAGCGCAGAATGACAATAGGCGCTACCCTCTCTCATTTCTGTCTCCAAGGCCCCTTTTCCTAGTATGTTTTCAAAGTGGTCTTCCGTTGTTTGAATGAGACCAACTTTCGCGTTGAAGTCACCGATTATTATTGTGATCCCTCTTTCTGGTATTCTAGCTGTTTCCTTTAGGATGTCCGAATGGAATTCCTCAATTTATTCATCGGATGCGTCTGAAGTAGGGGCATATATTTGGAGGCTGTTGAGCTTTGTAGGTGTTGTGTTAAGTTTTATAGACATTATTCTGCTGCTTACGCAGTTCTACCCTAATTTTGATATGTATTTCGGGCCGACCAGAAATGCTAATCCGTGTTTGCTCTCTGTTTCATGTCCTGAATAGTACATCATATTGCCATTTTCTGTTCTGAAGTGGCCATGTCCTTTATAGTGAGTTTCAGATATTCCCACTATTTCGTAATGTATTATTTCTCTTTCTACTATCTGTAGTAGCTTTTAGGAGTCCTTGGACATTCCATGTTCCAATCCTGATAAGTCTTCTAAGAGTTTGGGGGCCAGTAACAGTCGCATGGCCGGTAGTCCATTTCTCACCAGCGGACCCGGGCACCCACTGGCGCCGATTGCTAATCAGGTCGCATGGCGATTTTTCATCCTTAACTATCATATCTCATTGTGCTCGTGGGACTATGTAATCACAGTGGGGTCCCTCTTCCTTCTGTGATGGTTTGGGATGGGCTAGAGGGTAGTTTGGTTCATTGGTAGGATCTAAGGAGTAGGATCCGATTTCCTCCCGAGACAGGGGTGGGGGGAGAATCGCAGCTCACGTGGGCAGGGGCGCATCCCTGAAGTAGACCTATCCCTGCTGGGGTCGCATGGAGTGTCTACCCGCTACCCTTAAGAAACTTAAAAATTGAGTTCAATATCAGAGGAACAATTATATAACTAAGAAACCCGACTCTTTCACAAAACGCACAGAAGCTATCCTGGTGAAAGCTAAAAGTACTGCGGCAATTTCCAAACTGATGCCGTCGATCGAAGGGAAAAAAACCAGCAAACGAAGACTTCAGACGTCAGCGATGCTCTACGGGGCACCAATATTGTCAGATGTACTAAAGTACCAGAAGTGGAGAAACAATAGAATTGAGGTGCAGAGATCGATGGCGATACGTATAAGTTCATGTTACAGAACAACTTCCACGGATGCTCTAATGGTGTTATGCCTCAGTCATTCCCATCGAACTTCTGATGGAGGGGAGAAGGGAAATAAATGTCTGAAGACCGATACAGGAAGCGAGGTAGTTTTAGACAGGTCATTTTAAAGAGATGGCAAATTGCATGGGAAAAAAGCGGGAAGTGCAGATGGATATATAGACTCTTCCCTGATGTTAAGATCTGGACGGAACATGGGGAGTTAAACTACTACTTGGTTCAAATAATATCTGGTCATGGATGCTTCAGATCCTATCTACATAGGTTCAAGTTAGAGAGAAAGTGCAATATGCTTACAATGCAAGAAAATTGAAGACGACGCCACACCTATTTTCTGTGTACTAGATGGAATGTGGAACGACATCACGCGGAAGCAACAGAGAACTGGAAGCTTGCCTCGGAAAATGTGGTCGGAGAGATGGTAAGAAATCTCAAGAATTGGAAGGCTGAAGTGATTTTTCCACAGGTATATTACGTGAGAAAGATCGAGAAGAGGAAGCCGCTAAGAAAATAATGAATATGAAAATATGGCTAAAAAACACCTTCTGAAGTAATACCGAAAAGGTAGTTCCGGGAGGAAGGATATTTAACAAAGGAAGAAAAGAGGGGTTGTACGTAATGTATATTTTATTACTCATGCGGGATAAATACTATCTTGGCGCACGTTTTTTAGTGAGACAAATGGCTGTTTTTGGTTGTACTATCACATAACTTGGGTAACGCACTTAAATATTCATTCAAGTTACATTAAAAAAACAATTGAATAAATAAAATAAACACAAATCAAAACCTCGGTATTAAAAAAGTGACGTGAAAGTGACAGAATTTTTTTTTCATTACAAAATAAAAATTAAAATTAAAGAAAACGTTTTAAAATGAGTGTAAATTCTATGGTGATACCGGAGATTGATGAGAGTTCTTATGACGAATCCACATCACCGGAGACAATTGAAAAATCAAATTCGTCATTTTTAATTCTATTTTTTTGGATGGCCGCTGGAACCCAAACGTGTAAGATACCTCGCCTAGCATGAGTAATAAAAAATAATATTTGTAACTCGTGCGGTATTGCCAATTACCCTCTCGAGCGAATGAGTTCGAATTTCGCTCTCGTGGACAATTGACAACTTCCCGCCCTAGTTGCACAATATACTATGCCTCTCCTCTAAATAACAAAAAAGTCTCGTCTGTCTAGTCTTATCTGTCTGGTAATACCCATTTTCTCCTGCCTGTTTATCCTCGTCAGTCTAGTCCAGTGGTTCTCAAACTTTTGTTTGCCGCGGCACCCTTATCGAGGTAAAAAAATCTCGCGGCACCCTTGTCGGGCTACAAAAATTTCGCGGCACAGCTACCGTAAAAACGGTTTGAAAATTTTTGCCCTTGATAGCCATCGCACTTCTGTGTGCAGCAAGAGGTGGAAGTGATTCATACCCAGATCTTCGGCGATAAGTTTTAAAAGACGTGCTTGAAGCGGGCGGCTCTTAACATGCTTAATTATCTTCACAGCGCCATCCAAGATGACTCTTAAATCTTGCGGCATCCTTCTAGTTGCCAGAGAATGTTGATGGATGACACAGTGGTGGCATTGTCTGCCACTTCATTAATTCTAGAAACGGCTCTCTTTACTTTTCCAACCATTGCAGCCGCTCCATCGCTGCAAATATTGCTCAATTTACTCCATTTCAAATCATGTTGCTGAATATATTTGTCGAAAATTTCCTCGCCAGTGGTGTAAGTTTCAAGCAATTCACTCATCAAAACTTCTTCTATTTGCATTTTGAATGGATACCTTACAATCACAAGAAAAGCAGCAAGTCCCGCAACATCGGTACTTTTATCTACATTTGGTTTTGAGTTGCGTTTTCGCGAACTGAGGCAGACGAACTTGAATGATTTAGACTCGCAGGTGCTTGCTGGGATATTTCGTCTCCTCCGACGATGCTGGTTATCATTGAATCAATCGCTTTAGAAGCTTCTGTTTAGAAGACCTTTCCGTTTTAAAGTCCAAGATTTTTGCCAATTGTCCATAATTCTGCATTAAAAGTAGGAACTCAAATTCGTTTATTCCTCATATAATTTTCTCTTAACATTTTTTTACATTTCGTGATTATTGCTGCGGCATTGCTGATTATTGAGCTCCCCAGGGTACCGCGGCACCCAGTTTGAGAACCACTGGTCTAGTCCTTTGTCCATCATATTGTGATTATATTTCCCTCACGTCTAGTCCTAACGCCTAGCCCATCATATTGTGATAACATCTCCCTAGCGATTCATTTTATTAGTTAAACATCGACTGGCGTGTCGCCACATTGTGGCAAGGGCGAAGGTATTTAAACTATGTACTAGACAGAACCAAAATGATTGGGAAAAATAATAAACACCTTCGAGTCGGATACTTAAACTTTCATATGACATTAGAATCTAGGTATTAGACAACATTCTAACCCATGGAAGAAATGGGTAAATGGAAAACGACAGACTTACTTAAGTCTTACTCGATCTTGAAACGATTTATAAATCGGATAGTGAGCATACATTAATTTCAATACCTAGACCCGACCATATAAACTCATGTAAATTGAGAAACGAAATTCAAAGAAGGGATCTTGTCCATTGAAAAAAAAATTGCATTTCATATTTTTTACTTTTGTGGCTAAACCGAATGATTTAACTAAATTTGCAAAGAATACCTTTTTGTAGACACCGACTTCTAACATATAGCGATCCAGGTCACAATTTTGTATTTTGAAGCCTTAACGAGATATTTGCAAAAAACCTTTGAAGCAAAAATAATTCCCCACGCCGTCCCCATTGGAGGCGGAGCGTTCAAATGTGGTCAAAGGATACTTCTTGTGGATACACACATAAAAGTTTAATTGAAATCCCACATTTTTTAATTTTTGGAAATTTTCCGTTTGGTTTTCGTGATGTTGAACTAGTCGGGTCTGGGTGTTGAAAGTAATGTATGCTAGGATAGTGCGAACAAGTTCTCTGTTTATAAACCTAATCGTCCGATTACGTGTCAAAGGAGCTTCACAGTCGCTTTTAAAAAAATATTTATTTTGTTAAATGCTAGATGTTTAATTAAATGAATGAAGACGTACCTATTTGGAGCTATATTGTTAGGTGGAAGAAATGAGTAGCTTCTAATGTAATGTCCAAGCATCGAGTTGCAACAAGCGCTCAATATTTCGCTCAACGGAATATTTGCATAACCGAGTAAAATATCCTTCTCGTTAGTAGTGCCCCAAATATTTACGTTCAAGTATCTACACGATTCTTTCAAGTTGAAGAGGTATTCGTCATTAAAATTGATGATGGTGTTTAAGGGCATATCTCTGCTTCTCTGAATATCAATTAAATTTGTGGAGTCAGCTTCTTGGACGTCGACGTCTGTGTGTACAATTTCAGGTACTTCCGATATCGACTTTTTATTCAGTATAAAGTTAGTTGGTAAATTTATAGCATGCTGTTTAAAAACGTGTTGTGGTGTGCCTGGACAACTCGGATTTGGTGTACTTTTATTGCTGTTATCTCCAGATGCCCTTTCAGCGGAAGTTTTTCGTTTGCGCAGTGCGAAATTGCCAATAGTCTGCGCAAATTTCGACATGTTCTCGTTACCGGTCGAAATCAATTTCGGGACTTTATCACATTTCAACTTCTCCATACTTTTACTTTTCTTCGTCAGTTCCGGCGTCACTTCCTCCGGCTTTTCAACAACCACAAAACTCTCATTCTCCATGGAAGTGTCCTCGTCGTTTATACAAATCGTGGGGTTTTTCGCATCAGTCTTACACACGGATTTCAAAACGTAACAACTCGCGTTCCGTTCAATTCTTATACTTATATTAATCGATGTCACCGATTTTATTATCTTACTTATTTGGGAGACATTGGTGATGGTTTTGTTTTCTATTGCTAACACCGCGTCGCCCGGTTTCAAACCTGCGCTGGCTGCCGGCGTTAAAGGCGCCACACTATCCACCGTAACCGTATTCAGTTCCTGTTTGAAAATCACGCCCAACTGCTGTTGCCTCACTTTCGACATCGTCAATTCCAACATCACACAAAAATTATTTTCTTTCTCGTAAATACTAATAAATGGTATGCTGTCTACAACAAAATAAATATCACTATCTTGCAAAAAAGTAGTATGATCAATTATTACAGTATAGTATAATTTCGATAATCCGACACATATGGGAACAGACAACCGACGGATTATAAGAAAGAGTGGTGAGAGGGAAGAGTACGATTACCCAACGGCCGAATTATCGAGATTATACTGTAATTGTGTTTGTAGATAATAACTTACCAATAGTAAAAGTGCAATAAACATTATTGATGTCAGCATTTGCAGCTAATCTAGAGACTTCGGAGCAGGAGACTTCTAATTGTCCCTGTGGAACGATTTCATTCTCCTCGGTGTCTAACTGGCCTGGATCGGTTTTTACAAAGAAAGGTTTATATCTAGAAAAATAAATTTAGAATTAGGCTTAGGTAAGCGGTTTCGTTATGGACCTTATTTTATAATTAGGAAGAGTGTGTTTCCTTTTAATGGCTTTTTTGATTTGATTCACAATTAAATTGGTGATATTCGACTGTAACTGCCTTCCCTGAAAATGAGATTCCACGGCAAGTTCCATTAAAGGCTCGGTATAAAAACTGAAAGACCAGTGCGTATACGGTATTCTTGTAAATTGAAGTCTCGCAAGTCCACTTATACGTTTTACTGAAATTAAAATATCAAATGTATAAAGATGTAGAGGTTGATGATTAAGAAATACCTTTAATAGATAAATAAGCTGTTTTGCCAAATTTCATTTTAGCATCAACAGACAATAAAAAATTTCCGGTATAATCTAATTTAATTGACAAATTTAGTGTATCAATATGACCTTCAGCGTCGTCCAACTTGATGTTATCTAAAGATACGTCCTTAATGTCAGGGAATTGTGTGCCCAAGTTCATATCTCTAATCTACAACACATTAATCACCTAATAATCATAAACGATACAAAATTAACTAATTAATTAATAAACTCGATATTAACTGGTTTTTTTAATTAATTCTGGTCGCAGTGAAAACGGCCCCCACAAAAAAAAAAAAAAAAAAAAAAAAAACTCGACTTGTAACTTTGTGATCATTCCAGTATGATCACCCCCTGCTTGGTTTTAAGGATACCAGGAGGGATAACACGTTATCACAGCAACTACCCCAGGCTCCGGAAACACCTAGTCCGTATTGATTTTGAGAAGCTCCGATTTTTCTATGCATGATGCTCCCGATCGTCGGATTCTGGGGGATCGGGATCATCATGCGGAGAAAAATCGGAGCTTCTCAAAATCTTGTCCCAAGAAGAAGACCTTTTTAGGTACAATTAATGTCAACACCCTACTGAAAACAGGGAAGCTTAAACAACAAACGGACGCTTTGCACAACTTTGACATTCAAATCGTAACATTCCAGGAAACGCGCTTCCAAGATGAAAACCATTTTGACTCGGAAGAGTACAGGATGATTTTTAAGGACAAACCTGCCGTAAGAATCCACGGGAACTTAACGCAACTAGGGACAGCCTTTGCGGTACGAAAAAATTTCATCAACTCTATTCCCTTCACTTCCCTTCTGAAAGAATCTCAGTACTTACTGTGAAACGAAAGCATATTCCCTGGTCAACGCCCACGAAATCGTGCATTGACAATAAGAAAAAAACCGGCCAAGTGCGAGTTGTGACTCGCGCACCGAGGGTTCCGTACAAACTAGTAAGTAAGGTATCTTTTCTTGTGGAGGACGTAGCAAGCACATTCAGTTAACTTGACAAGTGGCCCTCCTGAAATCACGACCATCTTAGTACCGCTGCAAGCTCAAGATGACGCTGTCGTACGATGGAATTCTACCCTATATTTTATTACCATACATCCCCCATTCACTATGAGTGTTTAGGGGTTCTGGAACTTCACTATTTGATTTTACTGCTCAATTTTGCCTGTATACCTATATACCCTGTATAAAGGTATACAGGGTATTTTTTTTAAATAACGCGAATATTTTTAAACTTATAAAAAGAAAACTTTATTTTAGTATTACACTTATTCACTAATTTATATTAAGATCTAACTATTTCTAGATCCAATATAAAGTAATATATTAACTATTTCTAGATCTATTTCGATACTCTTAACATTCAGTCGTTCAAGTGACTGATTTTGGGCAATTGACTACCAAAAAATATAGGGCGTACGTGATTAAGTATAATATACTTAAATCATATTATCTACAAAATATTATGTAGATTATAGTATAGTATTATTATGTAGATTATCAACATATTATGTAGATTATAAAGAAAAATTAGATGAAATATAATATATACAGGATGTTACGGGACTTGAGTATGTCGCATGTCGGTTATAAATAAGCAAAATTTAGACATAATATATACCCTGTATATATTATGTATATAGAGCGTACGTGATGAAATGCATAACGAATATAAACAAAGAAAATTCAGAATAAACAGCTTGGTGCCAACACCTACTTTTTAACCTTCGGACCTAACCGAGGAGGATCTAGCTGTATGCAACCCATATGCTTCTGGAGCCTGACAATACCACTAGGATTCGCATTTTTCTTGTAATTAAACTACATATTTACGGTTTTCAGATTTTTCCCTTTACATGTGTTGTAAGACACCGCTTCTTGCCAAATCTCATGATTCTAGGTCAACGGGAAGCACCCTATAGGTTTTGATTCCCTTGTGAAATCGCAAAATATGCGACATAAACGGTCATATCTTTTGATCGCGTTGACTTACAAGTTTGATTTTTTCACAGCCGAAAGAGACCGCAGACCCGAGTATTTGATACAAATTTCAACTTGTTACCTATACGCGTTCCTGAGAAAAATGGTCTTGACAGACAGACAGACGGACGGACAACAAAGTGATCCTATAAGGGTTCCGTTTTCGGTACGGAACCCTAAAAACCCAGAGAAAGTTGAAGGCTTCTGGGAACTCTTAGAAGAAACGACCAGTAAGATTCCAAAACATCATGTGAAAATCTTAGTAGGTGATTTTAACGCACAGGTTGGCAAAGAGAGGAAACATAAGGGAGCGTCCATTAAGCACGTGAGGCTCGATAGGGGAGGACGGGGTTTGTGAAGAATCAGGAAATATCACGAAGGGGGGGTGTAGATATCACGTGTATTTTTTTTTTCGTGGAACGCGCGATTTTTAAACCGAAAACCAGCGCGCGGCTTGTACCAGAAAAATACACGTGATTTTGGGTAGGTGGGGGGTCTTAACCTAAAACCTCACCACGTATCACCGTGGGGGAGGGGCAAGGGGATTGGCTTAAAAAGTTGCTAAAAAACATCACGTGATTAATGGACGATCCCCAAATGGATTGTAGGTCATCACTCGGCACATTGGAGGACGAATAGGAACGGAGAACGTCTTATTGGCGTTTTTAAAACTGTTGCTTTAAAACTCATGTCTACGCATTTTGTGAAACCTCCTTATAAAAAGAAAACGTGAGTAGGGAAAGATCCTATGTTCTAGCGCCACCGTCACCGCATTTCATTCATAAATGCTCGGCCTGGAGGACAGGGGGAGTGGAGGAAATTTCATTCATAAATTTGATCGTAGTAAAATTAACCTTGACCCCATAGTAAAATTTACCTTGACCACTTCCTATCCCCCACTCCAACTTCCGGTCCTATGTAGCCCTACGAGGCCCCACGCGTGGGGTAGTACATATGTAGACATCAAACTCTGTTTAGCGTGGGGTTACATAGACCTCACACCCTGGTTAACGCGGGATTACATAGACCTCACACCCTGTTTGGCTTGGGGCTGCATATACCTCATGCTCTTTTAGTGTTTTAAAGCTGATTAAAAGAATTGAATTATTTTGACGTAAAAATTATGAGAATCCGTCTGTCTGTTCAAAAATTGCAGAAGAAAATTTGTTGAAAATTTGGAATTTGGTGGGAAGAAAACTGCTGCATTTTGTTCAAAATCGGAGGTTGAGGAGGAAAGAAAAAAACTGCTTAGGCTATTCGATGAGGAAATGAAGTTGGAGATTCTTTAGTTCAAAATTAAAAAAATCCGTCTGTCTGTTCAAAAGTTGCAGAAGAAAAACTGTGAAAATTTGGTGGAAAATGCAGCATTTTCCAAATTTGGAGGATGAAAAGAGAAGAAATTGTGAAATGGATGAATAGAAATCATATTGAATTATTTTGACGCAAAAATTGTGAAAATCCGGCAGTCTATTCTGATTTAAGCTGATTAAATGCTAATCAACTACTAATTAAAAGCTGATTAAAACTAATTACAAGCTGATTAACGCTGATTAGGGCTGATTAAAGCTGGCAGGAAGTGGTCAAAGTCAATTTTACTACGATCAAATTTATGAATGAATTTTTCCCCCACTCTCCCGTGCCCCAGGCTGAGCATTTATGAATGAAATGGGGGGCGGGGGCGCCAGAACATAGGATCCATCCACGTTAGTAGGGAAAGACCCTACTAACGTGGAAATCATCGAACCCGTAATTAGGGGAATTTCCGATCGATCACGTTGCAATCTCCAGAAAGAATATGTGCGAGATCCAAAATGAGTACGGAAGGGAGTTGTCGATTCGGACCACTACCTAACACTCAAAGTATACTGAAACAGAACTAAAAGAAAAGAAAAAAACTAAAGAGAACTGGAACATTCTAGCTGACTATTTCCGAGACACCCTCAACTGTGATCCTCCAAAGGAAAGACTGAATTTTGAGAAACCCATGCCCAACGCTGATTCACAACTACCGACAATACAGGAAACAACAGAGATCATGGGATCGCTTAAAAATAATAAAGCCCCTGGAGAAGACGCACAGTGGTCTGAATCTGAAAAAAGTTCGGCCAAAAATCGAAAAAATTATAGTCACCGAATGAGAAGAATCTTGTAAAGAATACTTTGGTGTGTGTTATTCTAATAGAAAAGTGAGATATCTTTTTCCCTGAGACGCTACGCTCGTTCAAAGTTACCCTTCGGGATAGCGCGGGCACGTGAGCGGCTCCGAAATATAATTGTTAATTCAAGTGCGTGTAACTTTTTACTAGAGTGTCCTTTTTCATTTCTGTTTGATGGAGGGTGTTAAGCAAGGTATGTAGAATTTTTTCATATATAACGTTTTCATTAATTTATACTCGCGTGTGTTAGAAATCATGTCAAAGATGTGTCTACATAATGGTTTTTCTTGTAAAAGAAATTCCGTAAAATAGCAAAAAAGTTATCACCGCTACGGGACTGAAGAAGTTGAGATATAGAACATATAGATTACCATGTTTTGTAATAGAATCTAGAAGAAAATCTTGCCCATGTCTGCCTCTGTACATGTGAGATTAGAAATACGAAGCGCTGAAGATTTTTATTAGAGATATTTATCATTAAATTTTGTTCATTTTTTAAATTAATAATTCGAATAGCACTCCGCGAAAATATTATTGTGAATGAATTTCTTAATATTACATCGTTTTATGTCTGCTGTTTAGAATCACGTATTGATAAAATAATCTGCTCTCGTCGAGAACTGTTCGAGATCATACGGAACGATTTGAACTTCAACTTGGAAACTCGATGTAAGCATGTGGAGCAACATTTTATCAGGAAGCCAGAAATAAGGATATATAAATATCGTGAAGGATTTTCCAGGAAAAATTCACGCATAAATACAATGGAAAGTAGGGAAAGGTCCTATGTTCTGGACCCACCTCCCCCTCAAACAGCCTCGTTGACCGCACGCGTGGGGTAACATAGACCTCACACCCTGTTTAGCGTGGGGTAACATAGACCTCACACCCTGTTTAGCGTGGGGTAACATAGACCTCACACCCTGTTTAGCGTGGGGTAACATAGACCTCACACCCTGTTTAGCGTGGGGTAACATAGACCTCACACCCTGTTTAGCGTGGGGTAACATAGACCTCACACCCTGTTTAGCGTGGGGATACATAGACCTCACACCCTGTTTGGCGTGGGGTCTATGTTACCCCACGCTAAACAGGGTGTGAGGTCTATGTTACCCCACGCACGGGATCAAGGGGGCTGGTTGAGGGGGAGGTGGGTCCAGAACATAGGACCTTTCCCTACTATGGAAGATGTGTTTCATTGGCTTCTTGTATCTTCGGATCCACTTATTTCGAGCTTCAGAAAAATGAAACCATAAATAGGTAAAACTTTGTCATCAGAGACCTAGAGCTGTTATTTTTCCCTGAAGTTGATGAGTCTGAAAGTTTCCAAGAAATTTCTGATAAGCATGATATTGACTTTGATTTCGAACGTGATAATTATCCCGACAGTGATAGCGATTGATTAGTTAAATTTCTTCCGTATTTTCTTCATTTCTGGTTGTTATTCCATAATAACTGCTGCATAAACTGTTTATTATTTCGCAATGTAATATTCTAATAGTTATTACCAATATTGAATACCAAGGGCGTACCCAGCGAGGGGCAGGGGGGGGGGGGGGGCAGACATCATGGCTAATCGTCGGTCATTTAGGACAAAAGTACCCAAACATAAATTTCTGGAGAAATCTAAAAAGAAAACTGCTCGACAGAACGCAAGATACAACATAGTGCATTCATAAAGAGATTTTGGGAGGATAAAGGCCAGTTCTCATATACGCGACGTCTGGGATGAAAAATAGTTTTCCGGGGTGAAAGGCTGAGTTGAGCTGAGCGGAGCGGACCAAGTGTGCGACAAGCCTTATTGGCGTTTATAAAACGTTTGCTTTAAAACTCATGTCTACGCATTTTGTGAAACCTCCTCATGAAAAGAAAACGTGGAAATCACCGAATTAGGGGAATTTCCGATCGATCACGTTGCAATCTCCAGAAAGAATAGGTGCGGGATCCAAAATGTTAGAGTACAGAAGGGAGTTGTCGATTCAGACCACTACCTAATACTCAAAGTAAACTGAAACAGAACTAAAAGAAAAGAAAAAAAAGAGAACTGCAACATTCTAGCTGACTATTTCCGAGACACCCTCAACTGTGATCCTCCAAAGGAAAGACTGAATTTTGAGAAACCCATGCCCAACGCCGATTCACAACTACCGACAATATAGGAAACAACAGAGATCATGGGATCGCTTAAAAATAAAGCCCCTGGAGAAGACGCACAGTGGTCTGAATCTGAAAAAAGTTCGGCCAAAAATCGAAAAATGATAGTCACCGAATGGGTTTAGAGAAGAATCTTGTAAAGAATACTTTGGTGTGTGTTATTCTAAAAGAAAAGTGAGATATCGTTTTTCCCTGAGACGCTACGCTCGTTCAAAGTTACCCTTCGGGATAGCGCGGGCACGTGTAGCGGCTCCGAAATATAATTGTTAATTCAAGTACGTGTAACTTTTTACTAGAGTGTCCTTTTTCATTTCTGTTTGATGGAGGGTGTTAAGCAAGGTATGTAGAATTTTTTCATATATAACGTGTTCATTAATTTATACTCGCGGGTGTTAGAAATCATGTCAAAGATGTGTCTACATTGGAGATGCCACGAATAGTAATTTTGCCGAATACCAAATATTCGGCCACACTTTTGGCCGAAGCGCCGAATATTCGGCCTTCGAATATTGCGTTTCACATCTTTCGCATTCTTTCGAAAATGAGTGCGCGGCAGTGAGTGCGCGGCAGCGCAGCGCTACGCATTGTGAAAAATCACGAAACATTGGTGTATTTATTTGTTCATTGAACGCGCAATTTTTAAACCGAAAAGCGGCTAGCGACTCGCTGCCAGTCCCAGTAGAAGTCTGTGATTTTGACGCCGAATACATGCGTAAATCGTTGCCGCGTATGTTATGTCTCAAAAACATGTCTAAACTGGGAGACAGTACTGGATTTACCAGCAGGCTGAGTAGGCTGGAGCCTATGGCGGCAGATTTTAGAGGCAGCAAATTTAGGGCCAACATTTTTTTTGTCGCAGAGAAATTAAAAAGATTCATTTTTATATACCTCAATGTAAATGTTATTAGGTCCATACAAACAATTCAACATGTAATATGTTTCACCACATATTGTTAAATTAATTTTTTCTGTAATTTAAAGTAGTAGTGGTTGGTCCGAAGCAGGATCGACGGGGCCGAGCTGTTAGGGGCATACGCTCCGTAGTGTCATTGAGTCTGATAGAGACATATATAGAGCGGCGATACAAACGAAAAAGCCGCCGAAAAGAAAAGCCGCCTCTGTTGATTGAGTCATGCAATTTCTTACATGTATTAATATTACATGTTGATATATAATACTTTTATAAAAGAATTTAATAAATTTTTTTTTAATTTTTATAAATCAGACACAACGCAGGCAAAAGTTAATGACTGAAATTGGGAAAGAGAAAATGCTAAAGAAAGTAAATTTGACACGTTGGTCAGCTAGAGAGGACGCATCTACAAGTTTGAGTGTTTCTTGCCACGAAGTTCTTAAAACTTAGGAATCAATCAAGGATTATTGTACCGAAAAACCTATAACGCGAAACGAAGCGACGGGACTACTTTTAAATTTATTAAAACTGGAAACGACGGTAATGGTTGTTGTGTGGTGTGTTTTTTTTTTTTAAAAAGAATAAGGAAAGTGAATATTGAAATGCAGGCTTTTCAGTTGCTAAAAAACATCACGTGATTAATGGACGACCCCTTATCACTAGTTGATCGAGCCGGCTTTCAAAGGCTTATGGGAAAAGCAGTACCTCAGTACAAAATACCTGATTATTCCTCTAGGGCTTCAAAGGTTTTTTAGTTTCACTGCGCATTGAATATCTTCTAATTTTATTCTTGAACATTTTATTGGCGTTTTAACATTGAACCCGTTTGTTGGTTCACAAACTGATACCAATATTGCAAAAGAACTGAATGGTATTGCGGAAAGACGATACATTTACTGACAGTGGAGCCAATATGATAAAAGGTGTACGAGACGCAGATAATGATTCTGCCAGGTGTTTTATCCATTTACTACAACGAGCTATTGAGGAATCGCTAAAATCTCAAACGGAAATAACACCTGGTGGTAGCTGCTGCAAGACGAATTGTTAAACATTTTAACCACTCAGGTATAGCAGAAGAAAAACTCAAATTCATTCGCCAAGAACTTGACTTGGCAAACCACCAATTAGTGCAAGATATAAGCACACGTTAGAATTCTTTTTTATTATTATTTTTTGCATCTCCGAAGTGATTCAACACGTTGTCACATTGTTGAAATACCTGGGTAAAGAAGAGATAGCAGATAGAAAACCAAATTTGCTGAAAATGAGATCTTCACTACAAGCTGAGCTAGGAACACGGTTCAACTTTGATGAAAATGACAAATACCCGGTTGCCACTTTTCCTGACCCTCTTTTCAAAACCAGTTTCCTGGGATTAGTTCAAACACAATGAGCAAAACAAAAAATTCTTTTAGATGCTCTGAAAATGAGTTACTGATCGCAACTCATTTTCAGAGCTTCTAATTTTTCTTTTGTTTTTCTAATCTCTTGTGGTACCGATAATGAATCTTCTCTACTTCGTAAGAAAATATATATCAATGACAAAACCATTGAAATACACGACAGTTTCTGGAATTGTTTTGAGGAAGTCGCTACAGAAAAAATGGAGAAAGATAAGGATGTGAAAAAAAAGTGGTATTGCAAATGATATTGATTTTTATCTAAAAACGGTTCGCCAAGATAGGACAACAGACCCTTACAAGTGGTGGTCAGCAAACGTACAGCAGTATCCAAAACTGACAGAATTCGCATAAATGTATATATAATCACCCGGTTACAATATATATATATATATATATATATATATATATATATATATATATATATATAATCATTTTTTTCTAATGTGTGATTTTTTTTCATGATTTGGTATTTGGTATTCGGCCGAATTGTTAGCAATTAGAATATATACCGAATATTCGTGGCATAATAAAAGTCTACATAATGGTTTTTCTTGTAAAATAAATTCCGTAAAATAGCAAAATAAGTTATCACCGCAGCGGGGCTGAAGAAGTTGAGATATAGAACATATAGATTACGATGTTCTGTAATAGAATCTAGAAGAAAATCTTGCCCATGTCTGCCTCTGTACATGCAAGATTAAAAATACGAAACGTCGAAGATTTTTTTTAATCATTAAATTTTGTTCATTTTTGAAATTAATAATCCGAATAGCACTCCGCGAAAATATTATTGTGAATAAATGTCTTAATATTACATCGTTTTATGTCTGCTTTTAAGAATCACGTATTGATAAAATAATCTGTTCTCGTCGAGAACTGTTCGAGATCATACGGAACGATTTGAACTTGAACTTGGAAACTCGATGTAAGCATGTGGAGCAACATTTTATCAGGAAGCCAGAAATAAGGATATATAAGTATCGTGAAGGATTTTCCAGAAAAAAATCACGCATAAATACAACGGAAAGTAGGGAAAGGTCCTATGTTCTGGACCCACCTCCCCCTCAAACAGCCTCGTTGACCGCACGCGTGGGGTAACATAGACCTCACACCCTGTTTAGCGTGGGGTAACATAGACCTCACACCCTGTTTAGCGTGGGGTAACATAGACCTCACACCCTGTTTAGCGTGGGGTAACATAGACCTCACACCCTGTTTAGCGTGGGGATACATAGACCTCACACCCTGTTTGGCGTGGGGTCTATGTTACCCCACGCTAAACAGGGTGTGAGGTCTATGTTACCCCACGCACGGGATCAAGGGGGCTGGTTGAGGGGGAGGTGGGTCCAGAACATAGGACCTTTCCCTACTATGGAAGATGTGTTTCATTGGCTTCTTGTATCTTCGGATCCACTTATTTCGAGCTTCAGAAAAATGAAACCAAAAATAGGTAAAACTTTGTTATCAGAAACCTAGAGCTGTTATTTTTCCGTGAAGTTGATGAGTCTGAAAGTTTCCAAGAAATTTCTGATAAGCATGATATTGACTTTGATTTCGAACGTGATAATTATCCCGACAGTGATAGCGACTGATTAGTTCAATTTCTTCCGTATTTTCTTCATTTCTGGTTGTTATTCCATAATAACTGCTGCATAAACTGTTTATTATTTCGCAATGTAATATTCTAATAGTTATTACCAATATTGAATACCAAGGGCGTACCCAGCGAGGGGCAGGGGGGGGGGCAGACATCATGGCTAATCGTCGGTCATTTAGGACAAAAGTACCCAAACATAAATTTCTGGAGAAATCTAAAAAGAAAACTGCTCGACAGAACGCAAGATACAACATAGTGCATTCATAAAGAGATTTTGGGAGGATAAAGGCCAGTTCTCATATACGCGACGTCTGGAATGAAAAATAGTTTTCTGGGGTGAAAGGCTGAGTTGAGCTGAGCGGAGCGGACCCAGTGTGCGACAAGCCTTATTGGCGTTTATAAAACGTTTGCTTTAAAACTCATGTCTACGCATTTTGTGAAACCTCCTCATGAAAAGAAAACGTGGAAATCACCGAACCCGTAATTAGGGGAATTTCCGATCGATCACGTTGCAATCTCCAGAAAGAATAGGTGCGGGATCCAAAATACAGAGTACAGAAGGGAGTTGTCGATTCGGACCACTACCTAACACTCTAAGTAAACTGAAACAGAACTAAAAGAAAAGAAGAAAAAAAACGAAAAAGAGAACTGCAACATTCTAGCTGACTATTTCCGAGACACCCTCAACTGTGATCCTCCAAAGGAAAGACTGCATTTTGAGAAACCCATGCCCAACGCCGATTCACAACTACCGACAATATAGGAAACAACAGAGATCATTGGATCGCTTAAAAATAATAAAGCCCCTGGAGAAGACGCACAGTGGTCTGAATCTGAAAAAAGTTCGGCCAAAAATCGAAAAAATGATAGTCACCGAATGGGTTTAGAGAAGAATCTTGTAAAGAATACTTTGGTGTGTGTTATTCTAAAAGAAAAGTGAGATATCGTTTTTCCCTGAGACGCTACGCTCGTTCAAAGTTACCCTTCGGGATAGCGCGGGCACGTGTAGCGGCTCCGAAATATAATTGTTAATTCAAGTACGTGTAACTTTTTACTAGAGTGTCCTTTTTCATTTCTGTTTGATGGAGGGTGTTAAGCAAGGTATGTAGAATTTTTTCATATATAACGTGTTCATTAATTTATACTCGCGGGTGTTAGAAATCATGTCAAAGATTTGTCTACATTGGAGATGCCACGAATAGTAATTTTGTCGAATACCAAATATTCGACCACACTTTTGGCCGAAGCGCCGAATATTCGGCCTCCGAATATTGCGTTTCGCATCTTTCGCATTCTTTCGAAAATGAGTGCGCGGCAGTGAGTGCGCGGCAGCGCAGCGCTATCCATTGTGCAAAATCACGAAACATTGGTGTATTTATTTTTTCATTGAACGCGCAATTTTTAAACCGAAAAGCGGCTAGCGACTCGCTGCCAGTCCCAGTAGAAGTCTGTGATTTTGACGCCGAATACATGCGTAAATCGTAGCCGCGTATGTTTTGTCTCAAAAACATGTCTAAACTGGGAGACAGTACTGGATTTACCAGCAGGCTGAGTAGGCTGGAGCCTATGGCGGCAGATTTTAGAGGCAGCAAATTTGGTGCCAACATTTTTTTTGTCGCAGATAAATTAAAAAGATTCATTTTTATATACCTCAATGTAAATGTTATTAGGTCCATACAAACAATTCAACATGTAATATGTTTCACCACATATTGTTAAATTAATTTTTTCTGTAATTTAAAGTAGTAGTGGTTGGTCCGAAGCAGGAACGACGGGGCCGAGCTGTTAGGGGCATACGCTCCGTAGTGTCATTGAGTCTGATAGAGACATATATAGAGCGGCGATACAAACGAAAAAGCCGCCGAAAAGAAAAGAACTGTTCGAGATCATACGGAACGATTTGAACTTGGACTTGGAAACTCGATGTAAGCATGTGGAGCAACATTTTATCAGGAAGCCAGAAATAAGGATATATAAATATCGTGAAGGATTTTCCAGAAAAAATTCACGCATAAATACAATAGAAAGTAGGGAAAGGTCCAATGTTCTGGACCCACCTCCCCCTCAAACAGCCTCGCTGACCGCACACGTGGGGTAACATAGACCTCACACCCTGTTTAGCGTGGGGTAACATAGACCTCACACCCTGTTTAGCGTGGGGTGACATAGACCTCACACCCTGTTTAGCGTGGGGATACATAGACCTCACACCCTGTTTAGCGTGGGGATATATAATAGGAGATCCAAAATGAGAACGGAAGGGAATTGTCGATTCGGACCACTACCTAACACTCAAAGTATACTGAAACAGAACTAAAAGAAAAGAAAAAAACTAAAGAGAACTGGAACATTCTAGCTGACTATTTCCGAGACACCCTCAACTGTGATCCTCCAAAGGAAAGACTGAATTTTGAGAAACCCATGCCCAACGCTGATTCACAATTACCGACAATACAGGAAACAACAGAGATCATGGGATCGCTTAAAAATAATAAAGCCCCTGGAGAAGACGTACAGTGGTCTGAATCTGAAAAAAGTTCGGCCAAAAATCGAAAAAATTATAGTCACCGAATGGGAAGAATCTTGTAAAGAATACTTTGGTGTGTGTTATTCTAAAAGAAAAGTGAGATATCTTTTTTCCCAGAGACGCTACGCTCGTTCAAAGTTACCCTTCGGGATAGCGCGGGCACGTGTAACGGCTCCGAAATATAAATGTTAATTCAAGTGCGTGTAAATTTTTACTAGAGTGTCCTTTTTCATTTCTGTTTGATGGAGGGTGTTAAGCAAGGTATATAGAATGTTACATATATAACGTTTTCATTAATTTATACTCGCGTGTGTTAGAAATCATGTCAAAGATGTTATGTAGACACATTTTTGACATGATTTTAATACACGCGAGTATAAATTAATAAAAACGTTATATATGTAAAAATTCTATATATTCTATATATGGTTTTTCTTGTAAAAAAAAATCGTAAAATAGCAAAAAAGTTATTACCGCAGCGGGGCTGAAGAAGTTGAGATATAGAACATATAGATTACCATGTTTTGTAATAGAATCTAGAAGAAAATCTTGCCCATGTTTGCCTCTGTACATGTGAGATTAAAAATACGAAACGTCGAAGATTTTTATTTAATCAATAAATTTTGTTCATTTTTGAAATTAATAATTCGAATAGCACTCCGCGAAAATATTATAGTGAATAAATTTCTTAATATTACATCGTTTTATGTCCGCATTTTAGAATCACGTATTGATAAAACAATCTGCTCTCGTCGAGAACTGTTCGAGATCATACGGAATGATTTGAACTTGGAAACTCGATGTAAGCATGTGGAGCAACATTTTATCAGGAAGCCAGAAATAAGGATATATAAATATCGTGAAGGATTTTTCAGAAAAAATTCACGCATAAATACAATGGAAAGTAGGGAAAGGTCCTATGTTCTGGACTCACCTCCCCCTCAAACAGCTTCGTTGACCGCACGCGTGGGGTAACATAGACCTCACACCCTGTTTAGCGTGGGGTAACATAGACCTCACACCCTGTTTAGCGTGGGGTAACATAGACCTCACACCCTGTTTAGCGTGGGGATACATAGACCTCACACCCTGTTTGGCGTGGGGTCTATGTTACCCCACGCTAAACAGGGTGTGAGGTCTATGTTAACCCACGCTAAACAGGGTGTGAGGTCTATGCTACCCCACGCACGGGATCAAGGAGGCTGGTTGAGGAGGAGGTGGGTCCTGAACATAGGACCTTTCCCTACTATGGAAGATGTGTTTCATTGGCTTCTTGTATCTTCAGATCCACTTATTTCGAGCTTCAGAAAAATGAAACCAAATAAATCATGGCTAATCGTTGGTCATTTAGGACAAAAGTACCCAACCATAAATTTCTGGAGAAATCTGAAAAGAAAACTGCTCGACAGAACGCAAGATACAACATAGTGCATTCATAAAGAGATTTTGGGATAAAGGCCAATTCTCATATACGCGACGTCACACGACGTCGCCTGTCAAATAATGATTACATTGTTTTAAATGGGCACGTTCTCACTATGGTTACGCGGTAGCTACGCAACGTGCCCATTTAAAACAATGTAATCATTATTTGACAGGCGATGTCGCACGACGTCGCGTAGCTAAGTGTCGCGCATATGGGAATCGACCTTTATCCCTACTGGTTGCAAATATACAAGTAGCATTTTTGCATTTTGGTTTTAGCCCCGTCCTTTAAAGGCCGATTCTCATATACGCGACACTCAGCTAGGCGACGTCACGCGATATCGCCTTTCAAATAATGATCACATTGTTTTAAATGGGAACGTTCTCACTATGGATACGCGACTTGCCCATTTAAAACAATGTAATCATTATTTGACAGGCGATGTCGCACGACGTCGCGTACCTTAGTGTCGCGCATATGCGAATCGACCATAAGGAGGCGAAAACCATCAAACAAGTTCAAACGCGCTCTTTGAATGGACAAAACGAAGAAAGAAGCAGAAGCGATACAAAATATTGATTACTAATAATTACTATAAACAAGTTTGAATAATATATCACGTTATTTCATCGATTTAAAAATATTTATGTTACCTTAACAGCTTCGAAAAACTTTCCAATGGTCGTTTTCGTAAGCAACTCGTCAAATTCCAAAGATAGTTTCTTGAATAACCATCTTTTAATGGAGTCAGAGTGCCGTAATTCATGGAAGAGGAATTGGAGCATAAGACTGATTGGTACACTTGAACCCACATTCTCTTTCGCGTCACTTTCCAGTTTCTTTTTTAATGCCTGGAATAAACAACATATTTAAAAACTTTAGAATTGATACAACCATAAATAATCATATAAACTTAATAAAGTCGGAACACAGCCTGAAGACACAATTTCGGAGCTCAATAAAACTAATGAGTTTAGAGAGAATATTTTAGAATATTTTTACGCCTAGCAAAAAGTTGGTAGTCCTAAATAGACTCATTAGTTTTGTAGAGCTCTGGAAAGGTTGAATATATTTATATATTCAGGCTGTGTTCCGAAGTTTATATATTTAAAAACGATGAATGCTAAAATTATAAACAACATATTTAAAAACTTTAGAATTGATACAACCATAAATAATCATATAAACTTAATAAAGTCGGAACACTGCCTGGAGACACATTTCCGGAGCTCTATAAAAGTAATGAGCCTTTTTAGGACTAGCAAAAAGTGTGTAGTCCTAAATAGACTCATTAGTTTTATAGAGCTCCGGAAAGGTTGAATATATTTATATATTATTAGTATTCCGCCGTTTATATATTTAAAAACGATGAATGCTAAAATTACTGATGAAGGAAAAGTTTGAGAAATTGCATTATATCAAACATTCTCTGCGCGGACGCGATTTGAAAAAGGATTTTCTAATTTTGTATTTCCGCCCTCTTTTCATGTGCCGCCTGGGGCCATGGCAACCCTTGTCCCCCAAGCTACGCTACCGCGTAGATGTAACACAACTCATAGATTAGTTCAGTCTAAACTGACTAATCTAGTTTAGTCCATTCCAGGGCAAAATTTACATTAATTCATTGTAAATTTCAAGAAAAAATAAACTAAATGTAGGCTACTGAACCAAACGATTCTTGGAAAAAATCTGTGGAATTATAAACGCTTTAGCGTTTTTTTTTTCTTAAAAAAAAATACGAAGTTTTTATAGAGAGAATATATTTATTGTATACTTTATACAAAGGGCTATCGACCACAAGGTCCTTCTGCCCGTAAGTTTTTATATTCTTAATAGCATTAAATTCGTCTAAATTCTCGGAAATAAATAATTGGCTGATGGAGGAAAGAAAAGATTCTGGGAAAAGCGATAAAAACTTAGACATTTCATGTGGCGCTTCGTACTCGACCTAATTTTCTTCCAAGAACAGTTGTGGAATGTGTTCCAAGTAAATTTATAGTAAACAAATCGCATTCAATCCTCTTCTTGTCGTGTTCGGTTAAATCAGCGATTCTCAAAGTGGGCAATATAGCAATATTGGGGGTCACTAGATAGCGATATAGGGGGCGGTAGCAAAAATTGTTACTTTTTTAAAACAATTTGGCTCGGCGTCAATTTTATCAATTCTCAAATCTGATGGAAGAAAATGATGGAAATTCAGTAAACTCAAAAAATATCTGATGAACATATTTTAAAATTCACAAATCGTTTGGACCTGGCAGTCGAAAGTGAACCGAAAGAGCTAGCGAAATATAATTTGCATATCTGTAATCAGCAGCAAAAATGCTTTCAGAAACGTTTTTAAATTTTGCTGTGACTCGAAAAATAACGATTTTGAAAAAATCGATTTTCTCGCATTTCGTCGTTTCCGCGGTCTAGACTTCCCGAGTCGATGGTATTTCTTAACTGAAAGCTTCACAGGGAATATTATATACGTTCTCTGACTATTTTTGGGACGCTGAATCAAATGGTAATGACTAGAAGTCTCTGTGGTGAGCGGTTCAAAAGATATGACAGCGTCAAATCAGTAGGAAATGTGTGATTGTGTACAGCGAAAAAAAAAAATAACATTTGTTTATTTGTAACTTTAGAGCGAAATCAATTGGTAAAGCGTTTTCAGCACTTCGATTTCCTTCGTGTAACAAAAAAAAAAATCACGAAACAAATTTGCAAAAAAATTTCGACAAAAATTTTCCATCATTTCGTTCGAAAAATACATGCTTTTTCGGTTTTTTTCGATTTTTTCGAAAACGGTAAAGAGCAGCGAAATCATTTTAGGGATATAGAAAGTACACGACAAGGCGAACAAGTCGATGTGTAAATTGTCCGGAAATATTCAATAATTAGTCGATAAATTTTAAACTGAAAATTACCCGATTCTCGAATTGCTAAGTAGATATCTCCGAAACGGTTGCAGATAATTAAAAACGGATTGCGGCATCGTTTTCAGAAGGTCATTTTTCTATAGATACACTAATATTGTCCGCGGGAAATTCACGACTTTCCGAGATCTCCACTAGAGCGCCGAAATTTCATAAAAATTTCTTCAATTTTTGCAGGCGAAAGTGAACCGAAAAAGCTAGCGAAATATAATTTGTATATCTGTAATCAGCAGCAAAAATACTTACAGAAACGTTTTCAAATTTTGCTGTGACTCAAAAAATAACGATTTTGAAACGATTTTCTCGCATTTCGTCGTTTCCGCTGTCTAGACTTCCCGAGTCGATGGTATTTCTTAACTTAAAGCTTCCCAGTGAATATTATATATGTTCTCCGACTAATTTTGGGACGCTGAATCGATTGGTAAAGACGAAGTCTCTGTGATGAGCGGTTCAAAAGTTATGACAGCGTGAAATCAGTAGGAAATGTGTGATTGTGTACAGCGAAAAAAATATAAAATTTATTTGTAACTTTAGAGCGAAACAAACTGGAAAACCGTTTTCAGCACTTCGATTGCCTTCGTGTAACAAAAAAAAATCACGAAAAATATTTGCAAAAAAATTGTCTACAAAAATTTTTCATCATTTCTTTCGAAAAATAAATGCTTTTTCGGTTTTTTGATTTTTTTACCGAAAACGGTAAACAGCAGCGAAATCATTTTGGGCACACAGAAACTATAATATTGAACGACTGTGACGTAAATTTGTTACGTCATCTACTTAACCCGTAAGTTGTTACTCGAAGCTTTATTTTCGTTTGTGAAATTGACAAAAGATACTCGTAACTTTTACTTGCAGATTAACGTTAAATGAGAAGTAACTAATCAACGCTTTAATTAGAGAGGGTAAAAGAGGCCCTAAGCAGGAGTATTTTAATCATCAGTCCTTTTAAATTTTACAACATGTTTTCACAGTTATACAATTAGGTACAAAAAAACTAAAATTACTAAGATCGCAACATAAATAATATTTTTTTTCAATGGTACATGGTTTAAACATAATCAAATAATCAGTATACAGATTATCAAACAAAAATGAATTTAAAAAAATAAAAGGATTGCAGGCGTTATTATACCCAGTTGAGGTAGTAACGCCTATCTAAATCTACGTAGCTAAAATTTTGCCTTTTTTTGTCAAACCGATACACTCCTCGTGGTACCATTTAATTCAATTCACATATGATCTCATATCCGCAATACGATTCTAATGACAAGCATAGCAATACCATTCCCCACATTTGTTTTCTTTACCCTTCTTTTTGCTAATTTCTTTTCTTTTTCCTGTTCCCCTATATTCTCTTTTTTTGTTTTCTTGTTTTTATAATATTGTGTTCTCTTAATTTTCCCTTGTTAGGTGTTTTCTTTTTATCCTTCTTCTTCATTTGTTTTGGTTTAGTTTTACCTTTGGCTAGTTTGGCCAATTCACTTTTCCTCGCTTTCTTTTTCATGTCTCTCGAAACATTAAATAGATCATCACTTACTGTTGGGCCTTTGCAATTCAAAGCTTTTCCACGGGGTCTTTTGTTGTGATTCCATAGTTCGGTGTGGGAATAAAAAATTGAAACTGTGATTTTTTATTACTTCAGAATCCAAGTGAGATGAGTGAATACGTAACGATTGCTCTACACGTGATCTTGTGATGAATTTTGTCATAATTTCACTGTCTAAACTTTTTTCACCATCGGAAGCATGTGTACATTGTTGAATAAGTGGTCTTGTGATAAATTTGGTAATCACTACACTGTCAGAAATATGTTCAGAGTCGGAAATCAGTAGATGTGCTATAACATACGTTCTATAACTAGAGAACACTATACTGCTATAACATAACTACTGCTATAACATAAGTCTTTCAACGGTTTGCTAGCCACTTGTAGAAGCAATCGGCGATCTATAACAAGGTTGACTTTTTTTGTGTGACGGAGTTAACTGCGAAAGATGTGGTTTGATGTCTGAATCTGGTGTGTGTTCGAGAGCAGACCAAACAACTGTTGAGTGCGGTGGAGTGGCATCTGAAGATAGACACTCAATCAGTGAACATGGTGGAGTGATTTGTAGAGCAGAAAAATAATGTCAAAAGTGTTTAAACTTTCAATCAAAGACAGTGAGAAGTCTTGTGTCAAGTATGCAGTGGTAGGGGTTGGCTGCTGAACGTTCAAGAAACATTCGAGCTCTATATTGATAGTTACCAAGTTTCCAATGGCACTTGCCATTGGAGATATATCGCAAGTTTCACTGTTATCTTCATTGGTAGGTGTCAGGCAAAACATTTGGATTAAAGGGATATAACCCTCTTGTTCGGAAGCCACTAGTAATGTTTTCATGTGCCATACATATTGACCATATCTTCGACAATATCTTATTGAATTCTGGGCGAGTACAGTTTTACGAGTTCCGCTTTATGAAGCGGTTGCAATTCATGGGTCGTATTTGAGGGTAGACAGTAAAGAGTGATGCCAAGTATATCCGCCTCATCAGAAATTCTGTAGTCTAAATGACACTTTGCCCAAATCAAATATATAAAGCCTCTCTGGATTGTAATGGATTCCTAGTTCGTCATATAATTTTTCCACTTCTTTAACATGATGTGAAACTATTGCTTTTTTGAGTTTTTGGCCTTTGGCATGATTTAGAAATTGGGCTTTGCATTTTGCTACATTGCTATTTCTCTTCAGGAATAATTTAAACCAGTCTCGTCCGGCAATACCTAACTGCCTTAAAATTGCGTTAAAATTGTTAGCGATGTTATATGCCTCACAAAACACAAATGGTTGTTTGCGTATCATCTTTGGCGTTAACGGGATCCCCAAATCTGCTTTTACAACATGTTTTCACAGTTATACAATTAGGTACAAAAAAACTAAAATTACTAAGATCGCAAGATAAATAATATTTTTTTTCAATGGTACATGGTTTAAACATAATCAAATAATCAGTATACAGATTATCAAACAAAAATGAATTTAAAAAAATAAAAGGATTGCAGGCATTATTATACCCAGTTGAGGTAATAACGCCTATCTAAATCTACGTAGCTAAATTTATGCCTTTTCTTGTCAAACCGATACACTCCTCGTGGTACCATTTTATTCAATTCACATATGACCTCATATCCGCAATACGATTCTAATGACAAGCATAGCAATACCATTTCCCACATTTGTTTTCTTTACCCTTCTTTTTGCTAATTTCTTTTCTTTTTCCTGTTCCCCTATATTCTCTTTTTTTGTTTTCTTGTTTTTATAATATTGTGTTCTCTTAATTTTCCCTTGTTAGGTGTTTTCTCTTTATCCTTCTTCTTCATTTGTTTTGGTTTAGTTTTACCTTTGGCTAGTTTGGCCAATTCACTTTTCCTCGCTTTCCTTTTCATGTCTCTCGAAACATTAAATAGATCATCACTTACTGTTTGGCCTTTGCAATTCAAAGCTTTTCCACCGGGTCTTTTGTTGTGATTCCATAGTTCGGTGTGGGAATAAAAAATTGAAACTGTGATTTTTTATTACTTCAGAATCCAAGTGAGATGAGTGAATACGTAACGATTGCTCTACACGTGATCTTGTGATGAATTTTGTCATAATTTCACTGTCTAAACTTTTTTCACCATCGGAAGCATGTGTACATTGTTGAATAAGTGGTCTTGTGATAAATTTGGTAATCACTACACTGTCAGAAATATGTTCAGAGTCGGAAATCAGTAGATGTGCTATAACATACGTTCTATAACTATAGAACACTATACTGCTATAACATAACTACTGCTATAACATAAGTCTTTCAACGGTTTGCTAGCCACTTGTAGAAGCAATCGGCGATCTATAACAAGGTTGACTTTTTTTGTGTGACGGAGTTAACTGCGAAAGATGTGGTTTGATGTCTGCATCTGGAGTGTGTTCGAGAGCGGACCAAACAACTGTTGAGTGCGGTGGAGTGGCATCTGAAGATAGACACTCAATCAGTGAATATGGTGGAGTGATTTGTAGAGCAGAAAAATAATGTCAAAAGTGTTCAAACTTTCAATCAAAGACAGTGAGAAGTCTTGTGTCAAGTATGCAGTGGTAGGGGTTGGCTGCTGAACGTTCAAGAAACATTCGAGCTCTATATTGATAGTTACCAAGTTTCCAATGGCACTTGCCATTGGAGATATATCGCAAGTTTCAGTGTTATCTTCATTGGTAGGTGTCAGGCAAAACATTTGGATTAAAGGGATATAACCCTCTTGTTCGGAAGCCACTAGTAATGTTTTCATGTGCCATACATATTGACCATATCTTCGACAATATCTTATTGAATTCTGGGCGAGTACAGTTTTACGAGTTCCGCTTTATGAAGCCGTTGCAATTCATGGGTCGTATTTGAGGGTAGACAGTAAAGAGTGATACCAAGTATATCCGCCTCTTCAGAAATTCTGTAGTCTAAATGACACTTTGCCCAAATCAAATATATAAAGCCTCTCTGGATTGTAATGGATTCCTAGTTCGTCATATAATTTTTCCACTTCTTTAACATGATGTGAAACTATTGCTTTTTTGGCCTTTGGCATGATTTAGAAATTGCGCTTTGCATTTTGCTACATTGCTATTTCTCTTCAGGAATAATTTAAACCAGTCTCGTCCGGCAATACCTAACTGCCTTAAAATTGCGTTAAAATTGTTAGCGATGTTATATGCCTCACAAAACACAAATGGTTGTTTGCGTATCATCTTTGGCGTTAACGGGATCCCCAAATCTGCAAATATAATAATCCTTTTCACAAAATCTTTTTCCTGTTCGCTAATAAATATTGATCTTCTAAATAAATTTCGTTTGGACATTCCACTCTTTAAATAATCTCGTAATGTTCTCCTATGGATGTTACAACTACTAACTGCGTTTTAACTAGATAACCTGTTTGTCTCATAACAGCGATAACAGCAGCTTCTAAATCACGTTGTGTTCATGAGGCACGCTTTTCTTTGCAGCTGATATATATATATATATGATGGAGCTCCACTACGACCAATAGTAAGCTCCATTGGTTCACCAGTCCAACTTCTTGCGAAACATTTAGCAAAATGTTTACAACCATACTCAGAAGATTGTGATTCCTATGTCCGCAATGCTGAACACTTCATAGACATACTGAAAAATCACCAACTCCAGCCCGGCCACCTCCTTGTGAGCTTTGACATTGTATCTTTATTCACAAAAGTACCGGTCCCTGAGTCCTTAAACATCATAAGATCAAAATTAAAACCAGAAAAGTATGTATCAGATCTGGCAGAACATTGTTTAAAGAATACATACTTTAGGTACGATGGTCAAATATACAAACAAGTCCTAGGAGCACCAATGGGTTCACCTCTATCCCCAGTAATAGCCAACATATTTCTTACAGATTTTGAGGAAAAGGCAATCTCATCAGCCACACTTAAACCTACACTCTGGTTAAGATATGTTGACGACACATTTGTAATCTGGCCCCACGGCAGACCAGAGCTGGACAAATTCCTTAACCATCTTAACTCCCAACACGACCAAATTAAAATCACAATGGAGATAGAAAAGCATCAACAACATCCTTTCTTGGATGTTTTGGTACAGAAGAAACCTGACGGCACTTTGAGCCACACTGTGTACCGGAAACCAACACACACAGACAGATATCTGAACGCTTCTTCGCACCATCATCCCAAACAACTAGCATCTGTAGTCAACACTCTTACCACCCGATCCAAAAGACTAGCCGACCAGCTTAACTTACCGAAAGAATTGAGGAACTTACGAGAAGCTCTTTCTTCAAATGGATATCCAAACAGCTTAATATCCAGAGCTTTCCGTCGTACAGAGAACAGTAGCCAGAAGAGCGCCAGAAACCCGTTAGCACAGCATACCTACCATATGTTCATGGATCAACTGACAAAATCGCCAGAATACTTAAAAGACACAACATCGACACCATTTTCAAACATCCTCCTTTCAACACAAAATATCCTCCATGCTACGCAGCGTTAAAGACACCATCCCGTTAGAATCCCATGGAATTTACGAAATACCTTGCGGAACATGTGAACGGACCTACATTGGACGTACCAATAGAAAAATATCTGCTAGGATTCAAGAACATGTAGTTTCAATCAGACACAGAGACAAAGTTTCATCGGCACTTGTCCAACACACAAACACCGGTCACTGGATGGACTTTAGAAATTCAAGGACTGTTGCACAGATTAGCCACGAAATGTCACGAGTATATAGAGAAGCCATAGAGATAGAAAAACGAGACTACTGCATGAACACGAGAGACGATTCCTTGAGACTGCCCCCAGCATGGCGACCGATCATATCCACCCTCAAAATGCAATCCCAGACACCCCAGACTCATGTACGACCAACAAAACAAACAAACAACCGAACCGAAGCACCGCACACAACGCGCATGACCCGAAGCCAGACAGCAATAAGTAGTCGCATCGCACGAACGAGCTCTCATAGTCTCAGCGACCGTCGCAGCCGCAAGATGGCCACCGTTACAACGACAAACCCCAACGAAGCCCTCGTGGCAAAGTATTACGACCCCGACTACTTGGACACCGTGGACGACAGCGTCCTCGCCGAAATGATGGACTATATAACGCTTCTGCTGAAGAAAAAAAAGCGCCGCCAAAGACACCACCGAAACCGCCGCCGAAGATTGCACCGATGCCGCCGAAGATTTCACCGAAGCCGCCGAAGATACCACCGAAACCGCCGAAGATACCACCGAAACCGCCGAAGATACCACCGAAACCACCGAAGATACCACCGAAACCGCCGAAGATACCACCGAAACCGCCGCAGAAGATTTCACCGAAGCCGCCGAAGATTTCACCGAAGCCGCCGAAGATTTCACCGAAGCCGCCGAAGATTTCACCGAAGCCGCCGAAGATTTCACCGAAACCGCCGAAGATTCCACCGAAACCGCCGCCGAATACCCCACTGAATCCGCCGCCAAGAAGACCACCGTAACCGCCACCGAGGATTCCACCGATGCCGCCCCCAAAAATTCAACCACCGACGCCGCCCCCAAAAATTCAACCACCGACGCCGCCCCCAACAATACAACCACCGACGCCGCCCCCAAAAATATAATCACCGATGCCGCCCCCAAAAATACGACCACCGATGCCGCCCCCAAAAATACGACCACCGATGCCGCCCCCAAAAATACGACCATCGATGCCACCCCCAAAAATACGACCGAAGCCCCCAAAAGAAACCGCCCGATGCGCAACCAGACGAAGAGAAAGAGAAAACTACCAGCACAAATAAAATCAAGACTGAAAGACAAAGGAGCTAGAATCAGCTAAGAAAACAAGACC
This sequence comes from Phosphuga atrata, assembly GCA_944588485.1. NCBI lineage: Eukaryota > Metazoa > Arthropoda > Insecta > Coleoptera > Silphidae > Phosphuga > Phosphuga atrata. The sequence goes on along the minus strand of OX155898.1, from coordinate 70,114,277 downwards.
CACCCGCAGCCAAGCAGAACCCAACACAGCCCACCGAAGGAAACCAAATGAAATGAAAAACTAACTCACAGAAAAAAAAAAAAAAAAAAAACCAAGGACAAACAAAAACAGACGACAACAACAGAAAAAACAAAACAACAACTGAACACAAAACCAACGACGGCGGAAGGACGGGCTCGCGCCCAAAACCGCCATTGAACTAAGGATCCCATACTAACGAGCTCTCAGCAGAGACAAGTATCTAAAGAGAGATGCGACACCCACTAAGGAATTTTTGTGACAGAAGTTTGCGCTAACTATGAAAACATTATGGAACTAATTATCAAACGCGGGCTATATGAATGTTTTATTAAATATATGCGATAATATAATTTATTTAAAATAGGGTGAAAATTAAAAACTATTTGTTAAATATGTTATTTACATGTACTAATAATATATTAAATATGTATTTACATTAAAAAATATATATATATAAAACTTTGTAGAGGGTCATCCTTTATATTACTTTCACAAACAGGAACAACACATCAGAAATATATGGAATCCATTGTCTGAAAGTAATGGATATGATGGTAATAAACCAATCATGTTTAATACAATAAAAACATGAACATTTACCTTTCAATTTAGATTATAACTAATGTACGTAGAATTATTTTCAAGAGTCTTGCACTAATAATATCTTGCAGACACAATATATTCTTGGATGCTTGGATGTAAAATTCCTTGACCGCATAAATAGCACTTATTGACAAAAACAAAAAACTTATATATCCAATATAACGAATGAATATCTTGCACATTGGCGACATCATCTTTAAACATTTGTCTCTGGGTGACATTTTGCTACTATAAATGTAAACAACACTAGTTATTTACTTGAGATTTCACATGCTCAGTGCCATCTATCTCTTAATTTAAGCGACCAAGCCATCTATAAATTCATTATTGAATTAAAACTTCTGTCACAAGGTCACCCATAAGAGTGCCATCCCCCTGGCTCTCAGTATGCGTCTAACGGTTGACCCGTACGGACGCATATATCTCTTGAGAATGGCGAATGTTAGTTCGCCGAAACGTCGAGAATCCGGTTCTTTTAAGAACCAACCCTCAGCATCAACGCGGAATCCCCGAGAAAACAATACAACACAGGTATCTATCCGCGAAAACCTCAAATACAACAACATATATATATATATATATATATATATATATATATATATATATATATATATATATATATATATATATATGTTGTATTTGAGGTTTTCGCGGATAGATACCTGTGTTGTATTGTTTTCTCGGGGATTCCGCGTTGATGCTGAGGGTTGGCTCTGAAAAGAACCGGATTCTCGACGTTTCGGCGAATTAACATTCGCCATTCTCAAGAGATATATGCGTCCGTGCGGGTCAACGGTTAGACGCATACTTATAATTGTATATATATATATATATATATATATATATATATATATATATATATATATATATATATACAATTAATTACATTTGCGGATTAATCAATTCATTTTCATAGAATGTGCAAAGAAAATCCTTTCATGACAAGCTTACGAGATGGCTAAAAACACCTACGGTAATATTTGGCATGGTTTGGTAATAACGCCTAGGCGTAATTACCGTCAAGGACACTTCAAATAAGTTTAAAATTTAAAGGAAAATTGACTGCTTAATATATTATAGAAAAACTGGTTGCGGACGGTAGAATAATCATACTAACAAATAAGCCATATAGTTTACATCTAAACTAACAAATTTCATTAAAACTTGCCGTGAAATTCCCGCTATCTGTTGTTAAAAACGGCGCAGCCACTACTCGCCAGGACGCGTCAGTCGACTACTAGCCCGCGGTGGGGGAAGTGCCGCAGGCGCGACTCGTGGCTGTTTCGGGATGTATAAACCTTGATGCCTAGGTATAAAGTTTGATTTTATATATTACGTAAGCTGAGTTATTTAGCATAGGCGCAATTAGCCTCTAGGGGTAATTCGACAGACCTACCTTATTATATGTTAAAATTTTATTATTAACATTATACTACCTAATTTTAAACCTATTTAACTTTATTTCAAATGACATCGGTTTCTTTCTATTATGAGTTTAGTAGGAGACAGTGAGCTCCTACTAAATTCCTCATCTAACTAATACCTACTGCTACTTAAATCTAACCTAACCTACTGCAATGCATGACGAGGCGCATAATGAGCTCATGCGGGTGTAGCCGTAATGCGGCCGTAATGCGAATATAATGTAAACGTAATTCAGGGAATGCAAGAATAATTCAAAGAATGCAAGAGTAATTCAAGGAATGCAAGAGTACTTTGTGTACTGTGGTGCAATATTTACGTAATGCTAAGTATTGCAAAGTAATGTGCGGTAATGCATCTAAATATTATCATGTATTGCAAGAGTGGATGGCCCCTCGGTTTAAATGTAATGAAAAAGAAGAAAGATAAAATATTTCTGATAGAAATAATGTTCAATAAACAATGAATTTATAAAGAAATAACCTAGAATTTACCTCAGGTAAACTGAAGGCTTTATTATTTACTTTCTTTGGCTGTTTAGTGTATCATTAGTAACATGCTGTCAACACTTAAAGTACGCTTCAAGAGAACAGAGAAGAAGCCCCAATTGAAGAGACATGACATACAGAGACTGAAAGACCCCAACGTGATGCAACAAGTTAAAGACCAGATTAAAGAAGGTATGAACAAGATCAGAAGCCTTGCCAGCCGCAACATAGAACAACAAGTCGAAGCCATCACCAATGTAATGAAAACTGTTGCAGATAAAAACCTTTACACAAATCATAGAAAAAAGAAAAGCAAGTGGATTACAGATGAGATCTTAGGTTTGATGGAAGAACGAAGAAAAACAAAGAGCAAAGACTTAAAGTCATATAAGCAAATCCACAACAACATTAAAAAAAAGATCAAAGAAGCCAAAGAAAACTGGTGGAAAGAACAATGCTCTGAAATAGAAGAACTAGACAGAAAACATGACGTTTTAAATACACATAAAAAAATAAAGGATGCAGCTGGAATAAACAAACCACGACAGAATAACATAATTACCGACAAAAACGGGACTGCACTACTGAACGTGATTGACAAAGTAGCAAGATGGCAACAATACATACAGACTCTTTATGCTGACGATAGCCAAACAGTTTCTAACACAAATAGCCCAGCACAAACAGGACCTTCTATAACTCATCAAGAAGTTCTTAAGGCAATTGGAAGACTCAAAAACAACAAGTCCCCGGGCCCAGATGAAGTTCTTGGCGATATGTTAAAGCTCATTGAGGAAGAATACCCAGACCTAATCACGGACTTATTTAACAACATATATGAATCGGGAGATATACCCGAGAAATGGCTAGTCTCTACGTTTATACCGATTCCTAAAAAAACCACAGCTAAACAATGCGAAGACTATAGAACTATCTGTCTCACAAGTCACTTCATGAAGGTCTTTCTTAAGATTATTTATGAACGAATATATCAAAAACTAGAAGAAGACATTAGCGAGACGCAATTTGGGTTTAGGAGTGAATTGGGGACTAGAGATGCCCTTTTTGGTCTGAGTGTTCTGATTCAGAGAGCAAGAGACGTGAATTGCGATGTTTTCACGTGTTTTATCGACTTCGAAAAGGCATTCGATAGGGTTAACCATGATTTGCTAACAGAAACCATAAAGCAATCAGGAATAGATGACAGAGATGCACGAATAATCAACAATCTGTACAGACAACAAACAGCATGTGTTCGTGTGGAAAATATAATGTCAAAGGAATTTCCAGTAGAACAAGGTGTCAGACAGGGCTGCGTACTATCCACGCTACTGTTTAACCGATACGCAGAAAACCTTTTTAAGAATGCACTCGAAGAAGAACAGATTGGGATAAAGATAAACGGGGAAATAATTAATAACTTAAGGTACGCAGACGACTCTGTACTAATTGCCGACAGTGCCGAAGGACTACAGAGACTGATTGATAAAGTAGTAGAGGCATGCGAACCACTTAATATGCGATTGAATATGGCAAAGACAAAAATTCTAATCGTCAGCAAAAATGCGTCTAATGCCCAATTCCTGGTAAATGGGGAACAAACTACAGAGAGTACTATCAATATCGTACTTGGGTGTAAACCTCAATGACCAATGGGATCATAGTCGTGAAGTAAAGATCAACATAGAGAAGGCACGTTCTACATTTAACCAAATGAAGAATGTTTTGTGTAACATGCGCTTGAACATCCATCTTCGAACACGCATACTTAGATGCTACGTCTTCTCTAAGCTTTTGTATGGAGTGGAGGCATGGACACTCTCCGAGGCAACTAGTAAGTGACTGGAGGCCTTCGAAGCATGGTGCTATCGTCGAATGCTTCGCGTTTCCTGGACCCACCATGTTAGCAACGAAACCATACTCCTACGCATGCAGAAGGACAGAGAACTGCTCACAACAGTCAAACACAGAAAACTGTCATACTTTGGCCATATCATGAGAAACAGCAACAGATATAGGCTACTTCAACTCATCATGCAGGGAAAAATCGAGGGGAAGAGGTCACAGGCAAGACGACGGATCTCCTGGTTGAAGAATCTGCGACAATGGACCGGAAGAACATCGGTTGACTTGTTCAGATCGGCTGTGGATCGAATCCGATGGGCCATATTGATCGCCAACGTCCACTGAGGATATGGCACAATAAGAAGAAGTGACATGCTTATAAATTCTATAATATTGTAGAATATATAAAAGCTTAGAATGTTTAAATACAAGGAAAAACAAGAAAATAAAATACTTCTTATAAAAAGAATGTTCAATAAACAATTATTTTATAAAAAAAACCTTAAATTTATCTCAGGTAAACTGAAGTCTTTCTTGTTTACTTCCTTTGGCTGGTTAGTGAATCATTAGTGACATGGTTGTAAATTCTATAATGTGAATATATAAATGCTTAGAATGTTTAAATGGAATGAAAAACAAGATAAAATATTTCTGATAGAAAGAACGTTTAATAAACAATGAATTTATAAAGAAAAAACCTTGAATTTACCTGAGGTGAACTGAAGGCTTATTGTTTACTTCCTTTGTCTGGTTAGTATATCATCAGTGAAATGTTTGTAAATTGTAAAACATCTGTAGAATATATAAATGCTTAGAATGTTTACATGCAATGAATAACAAGAAGGATAAAATATTTCTTATAGAAAGAATGTTCAATAAAGGATGAATTTATAAAAAAAAACCTTAAATTTACCTCAGGTAAACTGAAGGCTTTATTGTTTACTTCCTGTGGCTGTTTAGTGTATCATTAGTTTGTAAATTTAGTAAGATCTGTAGAATATATAAACGTTTAGAATGTTTACATGCAATGAAAAACAAGATAAAATATTTCTGATGGAAAGAATGTTCAATAAACAATTTATAAAGAAAGAATCTGAAATTTACCTCAGGTAAACTGAAGGCTTCATTGTTTACTTTCTTTGGTGAACCATCGACGATGGGGCCTTTGTTGAAATATCTCACTAGCACATAATACTGAATGACTAGAGTTAACACCACTCCAATTACAACAGACACACAGATTAAAAACAGAAACGCGACAACATCCATGGCTTAAGGCTACGGCGCGATCTGCGGGAATGCAAAAACTCAACGTAAATATTTCATCAGTTCATGTTTTAGTTCTACAAACGGTAACATCGCAGATCTCATTGTTATTTATTATATCTTCTTGCTACTATGTAGCTGTCAAAGCAAACTGACGGTTGAAAGGTAAATATTGGATATAGATTTCCGACTTACCGACGTATATACAAGGTGATTCATATATATAATGTGATCAAAAAAATAAGGCAAGGAAAAAGTTTTGATTTGTTTAATTGATTAAATTAAAATTTATAGGATTGTTCATTGTGACCGTTAAAAATTTAGATTAAAACGTATAAACTTAATAAAGTCGGAACAAAGCTTGAATATATAAATATACTTAACCTTTCCGGAGCTCTATAACACTAATGAGTCTTTTTAGGACTACCAAAAACAACTCTCGTGTGAAATTTGTCTGTTATTTCTCGAGATTTGTTTTTGGTAGTTCTAAAGACTCATTAGTATTATAGAGTTCCGGAAAACTTGAGTATATTTATATATTCAAGCTTTGTTCCCACTTTATTAAGTTTATATGTTTATCTATAATGTTGTATGGTTTTACCAATTCAAAATTTAGATAAAAACGTATTATAATGCGTGTACCGACGTCGTGCAAATCGCATCGGTGAAATATTTGAATTATATTCTTCTTTTTTGGAATCGAGAGGTCGTGCGTCCGCGCGATTTGTAGTCTGGATTTATCTGTTCAAATATTACCCAATCTAACCTTGACTAAATCGTTAAAACCGTGAAATCGGTAAAACTTCGTAAAATTTCTATCCTTGTGATTATTTTTTGGGTCCTCGCCTCGATTCCGCCTTGTATCTCTTCGAATGTTCTCGATAGGAAATGAAAAAACAGAAAATTGTAACCAATGAGGAAAAACCTATCAACCCGACAAAGATAATTCGATATATGCTTAAAGCAAAAGAAAACTGGATTCAAACACAAGAATATATTCATCGTATTATGGAATCCAAAATAACCGACGGAGCGAAGGCACAAAAGATAAAGAGATATTAAATAAAAGTTATACACACGTAACTCCGAGGACTTACGACTAGTAGTACCAGTTTACGTAGTATCAGTATCAGAGATGTGAGGACTTCCGACTAGTAGTAACGGAGTTTACGTAGATCAGAGTTGTGAGGACTTGCCACTAGTAGTACCGGAGTTTACGTAGTATCAGTATCAGAGTTATGAGGACTTGCGAGTAGTAGTACCAGAGTTTACGTAGTATCAGTATCAGAGTTGTGAGGAATTGCGACTAGTAGTACCAGAGTTTACGTAGTATCAGTATCAGAGTTGTGAGGACTTGCGAGTAATAGTACCAGAGTTTACGTAGTATCAGAATTGTGAGGACTTGCGACTAGTAGTACCGGAGTTTACGTAGTATCAGTATCAGGGTTGTAAGGACTTGCGACTAGTAGTACCAGAGTTTACGTAGTATCAGTATCAGACTTGTGAGAACTTGCGAGTAGTAGTACCATAGTTTACATAGTATCAGTATCAGAGTTGTCAGGACTTGCGACTAGTAGCACTAGAGTTTACGTAGTATCAGGGTTGTGAGGACTTGCAACTAGTAGTACCGGAGTTTTCGTAGTATCAGTATCAGAGTTGTGAGGACTTGCGACTAGTAGTACCAGAGTTTACGTATTATCAGGGTTGTGAGGACTTGCAACTAGTAGTACCGGAGTTTATGTAGTATCAGTATCAGAGTTGTGAGGACTTGCGACTAGTAGTACCAGAGTTTACGTAGTATCAGAATTGTGAGGACTTGCGACTAGTAGTACCGGAGTTTACGTAGTATCAGTATCAGGGTTGTAAGGACTTGCGACTAGTAGTACCAGAGTTTACGTAGTATCAGTATCAGAGTTGTGAGGACTTTAGAGGACATCAGAGTTGAGTTTTCAGGGGGAGGGACATGTCTGGTTAGGTGTATAACCGCCAGCGACGACACTCTTCCAAAAAAAAAGAAAGTCTTGTCTTTTTCTTGTTGATTTATTGTTTGGGAATTGATAATCATTGTTTGTGTTGAGATTTCTTTCGAAGAAATGGATTGTGAACGTTTTATTAAGATCTCAACTTTTCAAATTTTGGTTTTGTGTCAAAATTTTGCTGAAACGAATTTTCTAAAATGTGTAAATTTTCGTCTACAAAATTGAAACCTTGCAGAAATATTGGCAAAACCTAAACGAATCGTGAAAGTTTCAGCAAATTCTGTGTGTTATAAACTTTTCAAATTTTAGTTTTGTGCCAAAATTTGCTGAATTTTCTAAAATCTGTAAATTTTCGTCTGCAAAATTGAAACCTTGCAGAAATATTAGCAATGACAACGTAAACGAATCGTGAAAGTTTCATCAAATTCAGTCGGCTAGTCTGTCTGTTATAAACTTTCAAATTTTAGTTTTGTGTCAAAATTTTGCTGAAACGTATTTTCTAAAATCTGGAAATTTTTGTCTACAAAGTTGAAACTTTGCAGAAATATTTGCAATAACAACGTAAATAAATCTTGAAAGTTTCAGCAAATTCAGTCGGCTTGTCTGTCTGTTATAAACTTTTCAAATTTTAGTTTTGTGTCAAGATTTGCTGAAATTTTTTTTGTAAAATCAGGAAATTTTTGTCTACAAAGCTGAAATTTTGCAAAAATATTGGCAAGGACAACGGAAATATATGTTGAGAGTTTCAGCAAATTCTCTCGGCTTGTCTGCCTGTTATAGCCTTTTTACATTTTAGTTTTGTGTCAAAATTTGCTGAATTTTCTAAAATATGTAAATTTTCGTCTACAAAATTGAAACTTTGCAGAAATATTGGCAATAACAACGTAAACGAATCGTAAAAGTATCAGCAAATTCTGTCGGTTTGTCTGTCTGTTATAAACTTTTCAAATTTTAGTTTTGTGTCAAAATTTTGCTGAAACGTATTTTCTAAAATCTGGAAATTTTTGTCTACAAAGTTGAAACTTTGCAGAAATATTTGCAAGGACAACGTAAATAAATCTTGAAAGTTTCAGAAAATTCTGTCGGCTTGTCTGTCTGCTATAAACTTTTCTAATTTTAGTTTTGTGTCAACATTTGCTGAAACAAGTTTTCTAAAATTGTAAATTTTTGTCTACAAAGCTGAAACTTTGCAAAAATATTGGCAATGACAACGTAAATAAATCTTGAGAGTTTCATCAAATTCTGTCGGTTTGTCTGTCTGTTATAAACTTTTCAAATTTTAGTTTTGTGTCAAAATTTGGAGAATTTTCTAAAATCTGTAAATTTTCGTCTACAAAATTGAAACCTCGTTGAAATATTAGCAATGACAACGTAAATGAATCGTGAAAGTTTCCGCAAATTATGTCGGCTTGTCTGTCTGTTATAAACTTTTCAAATTTTAGTTTTGTGCCAAAATTTGCTGAAACAAATTTTCTAAAATTGTAAATTTTCATCTACAAAGCTGAAACTTTGCAAAATATTGGCAATGACAACGTAAATAAATCTTGAGAGTTTCATTAAATTCTGTCCGCTTGTCTGCCTGTTATATACTTTTAAAATTTTAGTTTTTTGTCAGAATTTGCTGAATTTTTGTAAAATCTGTAAATTTTCCTCTGCAAAGCTGAAATTTTGCAAAAATATTGGCAAGGACAATGGAAATAAATATTGAGAGTTTCAGCAAATTCTGTCGGCTTGTCTGTCTGTTATAAGCTTTTTACATTTTAGTTTTGGGTCAAAATTTACTAAAACAAATTTTTTAAATTGTAAATTTTTGTCTACAAAGCTGAAACTTTACAAAAATATTAGCAATAACAACTTAAATAAATCTTGAGAATTTCATCAAATTCTGTCGGCTTGTCTGCCTGTTATAGACTTTCCAAATTTTAGTTTTGTGTCAAAATTTTGCTGAAACGTATTTTCTAAAATCTGTCAATTTTTGTCTACAAAGTTGAAACTTTGCAAAAATATTTGCAAGGACAACGTAAATAAATCTGGAAAGTTTCAGCAAATTCTGTCGGCTTGTCTGTCTGCTATAAACTTTTCAAATTTTAGTTTTGTGTCAAAATTTGGAGAATTTTCTAAAATCTGTAAATTTTCGTCTACAAAATTGAAACCTCGCTGAAATATTAGCAATGACAACGTAAATGAATCGTGAAAGTTTCCGCAAATTCTGTCGGCTTGTCTGTCTGTTATAAACTTTTCAAATTTTAATTTTGTGCCAAAATTTGCTGAAACAAATTTTCTAAAATTGTAAATTTTCATCTACAAAGCTGAAACTTTGCAAAAATATTGGCAATGACAACGTAAATAAATCTTGAGAGTTTCATTAAATTCTGTCCGCTTGTCTGCCTGTTATATACTTTTAAAATTTTAGTTTTTTGTCAGAATTTGCTGAATTTTTGTAAAATCTGTAAATTTTACTCTGCAAAGCTGAAATTTTGCAAAAATATTGGCAAGGACAACGGAAATAAATATTGAGAGTTTCAGCAAATTCTGTCGGCTTGTCTGTTTGTTATAAGCTTTTTACATTTTAGTTTTGGGTCAAAATTTACTGAAACAAATTTTTTAAATTGAAAATTTTCGTCTACAAAGCTGAAACTTTGCAAAAATATTGGCAATAACAACTTAAATAAATCTCGAAAATTTCATCAAATTCTGTCGGCTTGTCTGCCTGTTATAGACTTTCCAAATTTTTGTTTTATGTCAAAATTTGATAAATATTCAATTTTTACAAAATTGAAACCTTGCAGAAATATTGGCAATGACAACGTAAACGAATCGTGAAAGTTTCAGCAAATTCTGTCGGTTTGTTTGTCTGTTATAAACTTTTCAAATTTTAGTTTTGTGTCAAAATTTTGCAGAAACGTATTTTCTAAAATCTGGAAATTTTTGTCTACAAAGTTGAAACTTTGCAGAAATATTTGCAAGGACAACGTAAATAAATCTTGAAAGTTTCAGCAAATTCAGTCGGCTTGTCTGTCTGTTATAAACTTTTCAAATTTTAGTTTTGGGTCAAAATTTTGCTGAAACGTATTTTCTAAAATCTGTAAATTTTTGTCTACAAAGTTGAAACTTTGCAGAAATATTTGCAAGGACAACGTAAATAAATCTTGAAAGTTTCAGCAAATTCAGTCGGCTTGTCTGTCTGTTATAAACTTTTCAAATTTTAGTTTTGTGTCAAGATTTGCTGAAATTTTTTTTGTAAAATCAGGAAATTTTTGTCTACAAAGCTGAAATTTTGCAAAAATATTGGCAAGGACAACGGAAATATATGTTGAGAGTTTCAGCAAATTCTCTCGGCTTGTCTGCCTGTTATAGCCTTTTTACATTTTAGTTTTGTGTCAAAATTTGCTGAATTTTCTAAAATATGTAAATTTTCGTCTACAAAATTGAAACTTTGCAGAAATATTGGCAATAACAACGTAAACGAATCGTTAAAGTATCAGCAAATTCTGTCGGTTTGTCTGTCTGTTATAAACTTTTCAAATTTTAGTTTTGTGTCAAAATTTTGCTGAAACGTATTTTCTAAAATCTGGAAATTTTTGTCTACAAAGTTGAAACTTTGTAGAAATATTTGCAAGGACAACGTAAATAAATCTTGAAAGTTTCAGAAAATTCTGTCGGCTTGTCTGTCTGCTATAAACTTTTCTAATTTTAGTTTTGTGTCAACATTTGCTGAAACAAGTTTTCTAAAATTGTAAATTTTTGTCTACAAAGCTGAAACTTTGCAAAAATATTGGCAATGACAACGTAAATAAATCTTGAGAGTTTCATCAAATTCTGTCGGTTTGTCTGTCTGTTATAAACTTTTCAAATTTTAGTTTTGTGTCAAAACTTTGCTGAAACGTATTTTCTAAAATCTGGAAATTTTTGTCTACAAAGCTGAAACTTTGCAAAAATATTGGCCATGACAACGTAAATAAATCTTGAGAATTTCATCAAATTCTGTCGGCTTGTCTGCCAGTTATAGACTTTTCAAATTTTAGTTTTGTGCCAAAATTTGCTGAAACAAATTATCTAAAATTGTAAATTTTCATCTACAAAGCTGAAACTTTGCAAAAATATTGGCAATGGTAAATTGGCAACGTAAATAAATCTTGCGAGTTTCATCAAATTCTGTCGGCTTGTCTGCCTGTTATAGACTTTTCAAATTTTAGTTTTATGTCAAAATTTGATAAATTTTCAATTTTTACAAAATTGAAACCTTGCCGAAATATTGGCAATGACCACGTAAACGAATCGTGAAAGTTTCAGCAAATTCTGTCTGTTTGTCTGTGATATACTTCAAATTTTAGTTTTGAGTCAAAATTTTGCTCAAACGTATATTCTAAAATCTGCAAATGTTTGTCTACAAAGTTGAAACTTTGCAGAAATATTGGTAAGGACAACGTAAAAAAATCTTGAGAGTTTCATCAAACTCTGTCGGCTTGTCTGCCTGTTATAGACTTTTCAAATTTTAGTTTTGTGTCAAAATTTGCTGAATTTTCTAAAATCTAAATTTTCGTCTACAAAATTGAAACCTTGCAGAAATATTGGCAATGACAACGTAAACAAATCGCGAAAGTTTCAGCAAATTCTGTCGGTTTTTTTGTCTGTTATAAACTTTTCAAATTTTAGTTCTGGGTCAAAATTTTGCTGAAACGTATTTTCTAAAATCTGGAAATTTTTGTCTACAAAGCTGAAACTTTGCAAAAATATTGGCAAAGACACCGTAAATAAATCTTGAAACTTTCAGCAAATTCTGTCGGCTTGTCTATCTGTTATAAACTTTTCAAATTTTAGTTTTGTGTCAAAATTTGCTGAAACAAATTTTCTAAAATTGTAAATTTTTATCTACAAAGCTAAAAGTTTGCAAAAATATTCGCAATGACAACGTAAAAAAATCTTGTGAGTTTCATCAAATTCTGTCGGCTTGACTGCCTGTTATAGACATTTCAAATTTTAGTTTTGTGTCAAAATTTTCTGAATTTTCTAAAATCTGTAAATGTTCCTCTACAAAATTGAAACCTTGCAGAAATATTGGCAATGACAACCTAAACGAATCGTGAAAGTTTCAGCAAATTCTGTGTGTTATAAACTTTTCAAATTTTAGTTTTGTGCCAAAATTTGCTGAAACAAATTTTCTAAAATTGTAAATTTTCATCTACAAAGCTGAAACTTTGCAAAAATATTCGCAATGACAACGTAAATAAATCTTGAGAGTTTCATCAAATTCTGTCGGCTTGATTCCCTGTTATAGACTTTTCAAATTTTAGTTTTGTGTCAAAATTTTCAGATTTTTCTAAAATCTGTAAATTTTCGTCTACAAAATTGAAACCTTGCAGAAATATTGGCAACGACAACCTAAACGAATCGTAAAAGTTTCAGCAAATTCTGTCGGTTTATCTGTCTGTCATAATCTTTTCAAGTTTTAGTTTTGTGTCAAAATTTTGCTGAAATGTATTTTCTAAAATCTGTAAATTCTTGTCTACAAAGCTGAAACTTTGCAAAAATATTGGCAATGACTACGTAAATAAATCTTGAGAGTTTCATCAAATTCTGTCTGCTTGTCTGCCTGTTATAGACTTTTCAAAGTTTAGTTTTGTGTCAAAGTTTTACTGAAACGTATTTTTTAAAATCTGGAAATTTTTGTCTACAAAGTTGAAACTTTGCAGAAATATGGGCAAAGACACCGTAAATAAATCTTGAAACTTTCAGCAAATTCTGTCGGCTTGTCTGTCTGTTATAGCCTTTTTACATTTTTGTTTTGTGTCAAAATTTGCTGAATTTTCTAAAATATGTAAATTTTCGTCTACAAAATTAAAACCTTGCAGAAATATTGGCAATGACAACGTAAACGAATCGTAAAAGTTTCAGCAAATTCTGTCGGTTTGTCTGTCTGTTATAAACTTTTCAAAGTTTAGTTTTGTGTCAAAATTTTGCTGAAACGTATTTTCTAAAATCTGTTAATTTTTGTCTACAAAGTTGAAACTTTGCAGAAACATTGGCAAGGATAACGTAAATAAATCTTGAGAGTTTCAGCAAAATCAGTCAGCTTGTCTGTCTGTTATAAACTTTCAAATTTTAGTTTTGTGTCAAAATTTTGCTGAAACGTATTTTCTAAAATCTGTTAATTTGTGTCTACAAAGTTGAAACTTTGCAGAAATATTTGCAAGGACAACGTAAATAAATCTGGAAAGTTTCAGCAAATTCTGTCGGCTTGTCTGTCTGCTATAAACTTTTCAAATTTTAGTTTTGTGTCAAAATTTGCTGAAACAAGTTTTCTAAAATTGTAAATTTTTGTCTACAAAGCTGAAAATTTGCAAAAATATTGGCAATGACAACTTAAATAAATCTTGAGAGTTTCATCAAATTCTGTCGGCTTGTCTGCCTGTTATAGCCTTTTTACATTTTAGTTTTGTGTCAAAATTTGCTGAATTTTCTAAAATATGTAAATTTTCGTCTACAAAATTGAAACTTTGCAGAAATATTGGCAATGACAACGTAAACGAATCGTAATAGGATCAGCAAATTCTGTCGGCTTGTCTGTCTGTTATAAACTTTTCAAATTTTAATTTTGTGCCAAAATTTGCTGAAACAAATTTTCTAAAATTGTAAATTTTCATCTACAAAGCTGAAACTTTGCAAAAATATTGGCAATGACAACGTAAATAAATCTTGAGAGTTTCATTAAATTCTGTCCGCTTGTCTGCCTGTTATATACTTTTAAAATTTTAGTTTTTTGTCAGAATTTGCTGAATTTTTGTAAAATCTGTAAATTTTCCTCTGCAAAGCTGAAATTTTGCAAAAATATTGGCAAGGACAATGGAAATAAATATTGAGAGTTTCAGCAAATTCTGTCGGCTTGTCTGTCTGTTATAAGCTTTTTACATTTTAGTTTTGGGTCAAAATTTACTGAAACAAATTTTTTAAATTGTAAATTTTCGTCTACAAAGCTGAAACGTTGCAAAATATTAGCAATAACAACTTAAATAAATCTTGAGAATTTCATCAAATTCTGTCGGCTTGTCTGCCTGTTATAGACTTTCCAAATTTTAGTTTTATGTCAAAATTTGATAAATTTTCGATTTTTACAAAATTGAAACCTTGCAGAAATATTGGCAATGACAACGTAAACGAATCGTGTAAGTTTCAGCAAATTCTGTCTGTTTGTCTGTCTGTGATAAACTTCAAATTTTAGTTTTGTGTCAAAATTTTGCTCAAACGAATTTTCTAAAATCTGCAAATGTTTGTCTACAAAGCAGAAATATTGGTAAGGACAACGTAAATAAATCTTGAAAGTTTCAACAAATTCTGTCGGCTTGTCTGTCTGTTATAAACTTTTCAAATTTTAGTTTTGTGCCAAAATTTGCTGAAACAAATTTTCTAAAATTGTAAATTTTCATCTACAAAGCTGAAACTTTGCAAAAATATTGGCAATGACAACGTAAATAAATCTTGCGAGATTCAGCAAATTCTGTCGGCTTGTCTGCCTGTTATAGACTTTTCAAATTTTAGTTTTGTCAAAATTTGCTGAATTTTCTAAAATCTAAATTTTCGTCTACAAAATTGAAACCTTGCAGAAATATTGGCAATGACAACGTAAACAAATCGTGAAAGTTTCAGCAAATTCAGTCGGCTTGTCTGTCTGTTATAAACTTTCAAATTTTAGTTTTATGTCAAAACTTTGCTGAAACGTATTTTCTAAAATCTGTAAATTTTTGTCTACAAAGTTGAAACTTTGCAGAAATATTGGCAAAGACACCGTAAATAAATCTTGAAATTTTCAGCAAATTCTGTCGGCTTGTCTGTCTGTTATAAACTTTTCAAATTTTAGTTTTGTGTCAAAATTTGCTGAAACAAATTTTCTAAAATTGTAAATTTTAATCTACAAAGCTGAAACTTTGCAAAAATATTGGCAATGACAACGTAAATAAATCTTGAGAGTTTCATTAAATTCTGTCGGCTTGTCTGCCTGTTATAGACTTTCCAAATTTTAGTTTTATGTCAAAATTTGATAAATTTTCAATTTTTACAAAATTGAAACCGTGCAGAAATATTGGCAATGACAACGTAAACGAATCGTGTGTTTCAGCAAATTCTGTCTGTTTGTCTGTCTGTGATAAACTTCAAATTTTAGTTTTGTGTCAAAATTTTGCTCAAACGAATTTTCTAAAATCTGCAAATGTTTGTCTACAAAGCAGAAATATTGGTAAGGACAACGTAAATAAATCTTGAAAGTTTCAACAAATTCTGTCGGCTTGTCTGTCTGTTATAAACTTTTCAAATTTTAGTTTTGTGCCAAAATTTGCAGAAACAAATTTTCTAAAATTGTAAATTTTCATCTAAAAAGCTGAAACTTTGCAAAAATATTGGCAATGACAACGTAAATAAATCTTGAGAGTTTCATCAAATTCTGTCGGCTTGTCTGCCTGTTATAGACTTTTCAAATTTTAGTTTTGTGTCAAAATTTGCTGAAACGAATTTTCTAAAATCTGTAAATTTTCATCTACAAAGCTCAAATTTTGCAAAAATATTGGCAATGACAACGTAAATAAATCCTAGAAAGTCTGTACAGTATTGTCTATCCAGTCTTAATGTCTGTTCTGGCTTCTGTCCAATCCTGTCTGTCCTGTCTATACAGTCCTGTCTGTCATATCTGTCAAGTCCTGTTTGTCCAGTCTTGTCTGTTTGCCAACAATCAAGAACAAGAAACAGAATCAAAATAAATATTCTTCTTCTTCAAATCGGGTCCCATGCCTCCTGTATTTTTGTCCTCCATTCTTCCGAGTCCTTCTTCGAGCTGTTCTTCTCCACGCTCTTACTCCGAGTAGTTGGTATGCGTCTTCCCGGGTCTCTTTCTCCCACTGTTTTCTTGGCCTCCCTACCGGTCGCCTGCCTTGCATTTTGACGTTCAGTGCTCTTAGTGCCAGAAGGTTGTCGTCCATCTTGAGCACGTATCATGCCCATCTTAGTCTTTACAGTCTGATGAATGTAGAAATCGGTGGTTCTTGGTATATCTGGCATTGCTCGTCATTGTACCTTGGTCTTCTGATATTTCCGACCGTTACCCTCTATTGCTTTCTCCCACTCCTTGTCGATCCATCCTTCCCTTTTGTCCTAAAATTTCGGTTGCGGTTTCAGTAACTGCTCTTTTTAGCTTCTTCCATTGGTTCGCTGCTGTATCATGTTGGTTATTTTATCTTGCTCATACCGTATCCTCAGGTCATATCTCAGGTGCTTTTAATTTCTCATAGTCTGGTGTAGCTGTCTTTGTGAGTTCTTGCCTGTTGTTTTGCCGTACTCTGCACCTAAAATAGATTTGTGTTAATAAATGATCTAATTCACAGTATGCACTCGTCCTTGGCATTTGTCATACTCTTTGCTGCTCTCTTGTCTACAATAGCGTGATCTATTGGTTCACTGTCCTACCATCCGGCTACCTCCAAATGCCCTTATGGATGTTCTTGTGTGGGAAACATGTGGAGCTGATCACCAAGTTTTTGCTTGTAGTACAAGTATCTTATCTGTCCACTCTTGTCTTGTCTGTCCAGTCTTAATGCCTGTTCTGGTTTCTCTTCAAGTGCCCTTATAGATGTTCTTGTGTGGGAAACATGTGGAGCTGCCTGTTCTGGCTTATCTCCAAGTGCCCTTATGGACGTTCTTGTGTGGGAAACATGTGGAGCTGTATGTTCTGGCTTCTCTCCAAGTGCCCTTATGGATGTTCTTGTGTGGTAAACATGTGGAGCTGCCTGTTCTGGCTTATCTCCAAGTGCCCTTATGGATGTTCTTGTGTGAGAAACATGTGGAGCTGTATGTTCTGGCTTCTCTCCAAGTGCCCTTATGGATGTTCTTGTGTGGTAAACATGTGGAGCTGTATGTTCTGGCTTATCTCCAAGTGCCCTTATGGATGTTCTTGTGTGGGAAACATGTGGAGCTGCCTGTTCTGGCTTATCTCCAAGTGCCCTTATGGATGTTCTTGTGTGGGAAACATGTGGAGCTGTATGTTCTGGCTTCTCTCCTAGTGCCCTTATGGATGTTCATGTGTGGGAAACATGTGGAGTTGCCTGTTCTGGCTTATCTCCAAGTGCCCTTATGGATGTTCTTGTGTGAGAAACATGTGGAGCTGTATGTTCTGGCTTCTCTCCAAGTGCCCTTATGGATGTTCTTGTGTGGGAAACATGTGGAGCTGCCTGTTCTGGCTTATCTCCAAGTGCCCTTATGGATGTTCTTGTGTGGGAAACATGTGGAGCTGATCACCACGTTTTTGCTTGTAGTACAAGTATCTTATCTGTACAGTCTTGTCTTGTCTGTCCAGTCTTAATGCCTGTTCTAGTTTCTCTTTAAGTGCCCTTATAGATGTTCTTGTGTGGGAAACATGTGGAGCTGCCTGTTCTGGCTTATCTCCAAGTGCCCTTATGGATGTTCTTGTGTGGGAAACATGTGAAGCTGTATGTTCTGGCTTCTCTCCAAGTGCCCTTATGGATGTTCTTTTGTGGGAAACATGTGGAGCTGCCTGTTCTGGCTTATCTGAAAGTGCCCTTATGGATGTTCTTGTGTGGGAAACATGTGGAGCTGATCACCACGTTTTTGCTTGTAGTACAAGTATCTTATCTGTCCAGTCTTGTCTTGTCTGTCCAGTCTTAATGCCTGTTCTGGTTTCTCTTCAAGTGCCCTTATAGATGTTCTTGTGTGGGAAACATGTGGAGCTGCCTGTTCTGGCTTATCTCCAAGTGCCCTTATGGACGTTCTTGTGTGGGAAACATGTGGAGCTGTATGTTCTGGCTTCTCTCCAAGTGCCCTTATGGATGTTCTTGTGTGGGAAACATGTGAAGCTGTATGTTCTGGCTTCTCTCCAAGTGCCCTTATGGACGTTCTTGTGTGGGAAACATGTGGAGCTGATCACCACGTTTTTGCTTGTAGCACAAGTATCTTATCTGTCCAGTCTTGTCTTGTCTGTCCAGTCTTAATGCCTGTTCTGGTTTCTCTTCAAGTGCCCTTATAGATGTTCTTGTGTGGGAAACATGTGGAGCTGCCTGTTCTGGCTTATCTCCAAGTGCCCTTATGGATGTTCTTGTGTGGGAAACATGTGGAGCTGTATGTTCTGGCTTCTCTCCAAGTGCCCTTATGGATGTTCTTGAGGGAAACATGTGGAGCTGCCTGTTCTGGCTTATCTGAAAGTGCCCTTATGGATGTTCTTGTGTGGGAAACATGTGGAGCTGATCACCACGTTTTTGCTTGTAGTACAAGTATCTTATCTGTCCAGTCTTGTCTTGTCTGCCCAGTCTTAATGCCTGTTCTGGTTTCTCTTCAAGTGCCCTCATAGATGTTCTTGTGTGGGAAACATGTGGAGCTGCCTGTTCTGGCTTATCTCCAAGTGCCCTTATGGATGTTCTTGTGTGGGAAACATGTGAAGCTGTATGTTCTGGCTTCTCGTCAAGTGCCCTTATGGATGTTCTTGTGTGGGAAACATGCGGAGCTGCCTGTTCTGGCTTATCTCCAAGTGCCCTTATGGATGTTCTTGTGTGGGAAACATGTGTAGCTGTATGTTCTGGCTTCTCTCCAAGTGCCCTTATGGATGTTCTTGTGTGGGAAACATGTGGAGCTGCCTGTTCTGGCTTATCTCCAAGTGCCCTTATGGATGTTCTTGTGTGGGAAACATGTGAAGCTGTATGTTCTGGCTTCTCTCCAAGTGCCCTTATGGATGTTCTTGTGTGGGAAACATGTGGAGCTGATCACCACGTTTTTGCTTGTAGTACAAGTATCTTATCTGTCCAGTCTTGTCTTGTCTGTCCAGTCTTAATGCCTGTTCTGGTTTCTCTTCAAGTGCCCTTATAGATGTTCTTGTGTGGGAAACATGTGAAGCTGCCTGTTCTGGCTTATCTCCAAGTGCCCTTATGGATGTTCTTGTGTGAGAAACATGTGGAGCTGTATATTCTGGCTTCTCTCCAAGTGCCCTTATGGATGTTCTTGTGTGGGAAACATGTGGAGCTGCCTGTTCTGGCTTATCTCCAAGTGCCCTTATGGATGTTCTTGTGTGGGAAACATGTGAAGCTGTATGTTCTGGCTTCTCTCCAAGTGCCCTTATGGATGTTCTTGTGTGGGAAACATGTGGAGCTGATCACCACGTTTTTGCTTGTAGTACAAGTATCTTATCTGTCCAGTCTTGTCTTGTCTGTCCAGTCTTAATGCCTGTTCTGGTTTCTCTTCAAGTGCCCTTATAGATGTTCTTGTGTGGGAAACATGTGAAGCTGCCTGTTCTGGCTTATCTCCAAGTGCCCTTATGGATGTTCTTGTGTGAGAAACATGTGGAGCTGTATATTCTGGCTTCTCTCCAAGTGCCCTTATGGATGTTCTTGTGTGGAAAACATGTGGAGCTGCCTGTTCTGGCTTATCTGAAAGTGCCCTTATGGATGTTCTTGTGTGGGAAACATGTGGAGCTGTATGTTCTGGCTTCTCTCCAAGTGCCCTTATGGATGTTCTTGTGTGGGAAACATGTGTAGCTGCCTCTTCTGGCTTCTCTCCAAGTGCCCTTATGGATGTTCTTGTGTGGGAAACATGTGGAGCTGATCACTATGTTTTTACTTGCAGCGAAGTAGCGAAGTTGCAGCTGATCACCACGTTTTTGCTTGTAGTACAAGTATCTTCTCTGTCCAGTCTTGTCTTGTCAGTCCAGTGTTAATGTCTGTTCTGGCTTTTGTCCAGTTCTGTTTGTCCTGTCTATAAAATTTCTTGTCTGTTTGGTAAAATTTAAAAGCAAGAACCAGAACTAAAACAAACAAAAATTCGTTTTTTTAAGTGACTTTTCCAAATACAAATTAAATCCAGGTCGTATCGTTATAAAAATTATGATGAGAATATTTAAACGTTTGTAACAAAAATTGAGCATTTAAATTGTTTTTTTATGGCTCATCTGCCCTTGTCAAATTCACACTCCAAAAAAAAACAGTGAATTTTCAATTCAATATCAAACACTTAGAGATTCGTTACAAAAACTGGTGTTTATGGTAGCTTATAAAATAATATAATCGTTCGATTCATTATGTGCCGTATTCATAATGTGATTTGGATTAATATAATGTTTAAGTTGTGGTTGAATATAAGTAGGCGTATATAATAGGGAATAGTGGTGGTTGGTTGGTTTGTGATATATAGCATATACATTTATAAAATAATGGGCACGTAATAAAGTGTAGAAGTGTTATATTATTATCATTTATTTACGATTTTCATTAAAAAATGGGCTTTAAAGCGATGATAATATTATTAACACTAATGCAAAGTCTAACTGATATAGATAAATACATAAATATTTAATAACATAATTACGAAAAAGATGTATAAATTTATTTTATACACACTTTAACCAACTTCAAAAATGTTGCTGTCAAGTCTTAATAACTAGAGATAAATTATGCACCTAATTATATATAACAAGATAATACTTTATTTTTATTAACAGATTTCATTTCTTTCGCAGCATCATTCTTGAAATGTGGATGGGTCAGCATGTATCAACAGATATTTCTAGATTAAAATATATATATGTACAGATGCTGAATTATAAAATTTGGACTTTGAACTCGTATTGTAATAAAAGAGACGAGCTACAACTAGGGAACACAGCATCTCGGAAATGTCTGTGAATACACAGATGGCCGCATGCCTTATCTGCAAAGCCACACAGACACGAGACAACATGCACACGGGTAATAGACGCACACACTCTCATTACTAAGCTACGGTAGAGTAAGATGAATACAAGACCCGCATTTTGTTCAATTGGCAGAGATAGTAATTATACAATAATATTTTTTGTTTGGTATATGTATCGTGATGGATTTGTTGGAAGCCATCGACCATGGTTGAACGGAAGGGCTCCATTTGACGAATTAATACGCGCGCGTTTGCTGTCATTGTGATGATAACCACGTGAATAGAATACTCTAACTAGCTTAAACAGAAATGCCCGTCTTCTATATGCACAATTCTGACTGCGAGAACGATGGCGAACTTACTTTATTTATTTTAAGAAGAACACTCATTCTTCTTCGTTTAATTTGCTTAAATATGCGCATAGAATATCATTAGAACTCTCAATAGATATTTGGGTGATGGCGTCTTTATAGTTATTTACAATACATTAGGTATACGTAATAATATAAATATAATAATTACATAACAGTCACATGTGCATACGGAACACCATCATTTAGCTACCTTATGATATAATATTTACAGCCAAGGTAGTCGGTTTTAACATTGAAATGGTTTATATAAAAATGTAGTTTTTATTAGTTTTATTATTATTTAAAGTAAGACCGAAATACACGCTAGATTGTGAATGTCGGAAACGTGAGTGCTGTACTTAAACTAAATGGTTCTCTCTGCGTAGACTTCGGTTTAGAGTTATAAGGCATCTCTTTTGTTAATAAACTATACAACGCTGCTTTCCAGGTACCATCCATCCACCTCAACTATTATATTTATATGTGTAGAGAGCTATTATTTTTATGAAATCTTTACAGTTAGATGCCAAGTCATCGGATGGACAACTGGTAAGCAGAGTCAGTAACAACACTTAAACTTAAAACAAACCAAAAGATTCCAGTAACGATAAACAAGATTTACAATCAATAAATTTCTTTTAAACGGGTCACTAGGTGTGAAATCCTGCTCCACGACTAGACTGCCGCTGCCGTGTTCATATCACAGAAATAACCATGGTACCAAACTAATATAAACAAACCACTCATAAAGGTAAGAAAATTTAACAGTAAATTCATGCTAGTTCATATTGATGTAACAAGTATGGTTCATAAATTTAGTGATTTTTAAAGCACTTTAGGGAAGAATTATAATTATTTATCAGATTAAAACGGTTGGTAAAAATGACATCCATGTAAATTTGAAACCTACCAATCAATTTACATTTATGTACACAGGTCGTCGAATGCACCATTCCACCAGACAACTTAACGGCAATAAATTCAAAAAATTTCTTGGTATTGGCAGTAATTTGTTTAAATGTTCGGGTAGGCTAACTGGCGGCTCTCAAATCATAATACAAATTGTTTCATTATAGAGTACCTCACCGCACTAGATAATATATATGTATAATCAGTTCACATCAAGCACAAATAAACACAGTAATCAATTCCTTAAAGGCCTTATGCGAGTAAGTCATCACTGTGATACTCATTTACTGAGTATTCCCCTAGTGTTAGCACCAGTCGTCATCGTCAGAGTCTGAATGACGAGACCTTGTTGGTTTCGGTTTATAACCATTCGGGACGGGACTAGGCAGCATTCTTCCACCGCGACCCAGTGCTACAGCCTGCTCAAAACTCAGTGGTGTCTGACCGGTATCCCTCGGTGCCGCCACCATCTCTCTCAGAGGCTCCCTTTCCCTTCCTATGTTTACTGTATGAGGTACCGTGTGGGGAGTTGCATGCGCTGAATGTGTCTGCACCTGTGTATTCAACTAAATTACAACATAGAAACATTCCATCAATCTTAATCTACGTACACACGGTATAGTAAACTAGTTATAACTATTCACTCCGAGCGCAACACCACTAACGTGACACTTTTAAGAACTTCATGACCAGTTACGTCATTATTAAACATTGATTTGGATATATTGACATGTAGTTTGCTAAATAAAAAAGTGTTTTATTACTTTACATAAACTAATAAAGTGCATAAATTGAGATTCAAGTCCAAAATATAGGCTATATCTTGTTTATTTTACCTTTAGAGCGAAATAAACTCGAAAATCGTTTTCAGCACTTCGATTTACTTCGGGTAAGCAAGAAAAATCGCGACAAAATTTTTAAAAAAATTCGTCAATTTTCGGTCGAAAAATATCTGCTTTTTCGGTGGTTTTCAATTTTCTCAAAAACGGTAAACAGCAACGAAATCATTTTCGGCACACAGAAACTACTCGAAAAGACGAACAAGTCGATATGTAAATTGTTGGGAATGATAGCGTCAAATTAGTAGAAAATGCGAGATGGTGTAGAGCGAAAAAATATATAAAACTTGTTTATTTGTAACTTTAGAGCGAAATAAACTGGAAAACCGTTTTCAGCACTTCCAATTCCTTCGGTTAACAAAAAAAATATCACGAAAAAATTTTCTAAAAAATTTTTCAACACAAATTTTCCATCATTTCGTTCGAAAAATATGTGCTTTTTCAGTTTTTTACGATTTTCTGGAGAACGGTAAAAAGCAGCGAAATCATCTTAGGCACACAGAAACTACACGACATGACGAACAAGTCGATGTGTAAATTGTCCGGAAAGATTCAATAATTCATCGATAAATTGCAAACTGAAATTTACCCGATTCTCGATTAGCTAAGTAGATATCTCGGAAACGGTCGCAGATAATTAAAAACGGATTACGGCATCATTTTCAGAAGGTCATTTTCCTATGGAGCCACTAAGATTGCCCGTGGGAAATTCACGACTTTCCGAGATCTCCACTAGAGCGCCGATATTTCATAAAAATTTCTTCAATTTTTGCAGGCGAAAGTGAACCGACAGAGCTAGCGAAATATAATTTGCATATCTGTAATCAGCAGCAAAAATGCTTACAGAAACGTTTTTAAATTTTGCTGTGACTCAAAAAAGAACGATTTTGATTTTCTCGCATTTCGTCGTTTCTGCGATCTAGACTTCCCGAGTCGATGGTATTTCTTAACTGAAAGCTTCCCAGGGAATATTATATACGTTCTCCGACTAATTTTGGGACGCTGAATCGATTGGTGAAGACTAGAAGTCTCTGTGGTGAGCGGTTCAAAAGTTATGACAGCGTCAAATCAATAGGAAATGTGTGATTGTGTACAGCGAAAAAAATATATAAAATTTGTTTATTTGTAACTTTAGAGCGAAATTAACTGGAAAACCGTTTCCAGCACTTCGATTTCCTTCGTGTAACCAAAAAAAAAAATCACGAAATAAATTTGCAAAAAAATTTTCGACAAAAATTTTCCATAATTTCGTTCGAAAATACATGCATTTTCGGTTTTTTTTCGATTTTTTCGAAAACGGTAAAGATCAGCGAAATTATTTTGGGCATACAGAAACTACACGACAAGAGGAACAAGTCGATGTGTAAATTGTCCGGAAAGATTCAATAATTCGTCGAGATATTTCAAACTGAAGTTTACCCGATTCTTGATTTGCTAAGTAGATATCTCAGAAACGGTTGCAGATAATTAAAAACGGATTACGACATCGTCTTCAGAAGATCATTTTCCTATGGATACACTAAGATTGTCCGCGGAAGATTCACGAATTTCCGAGATCTCCACTAGAGCGCCGAAATTTCATAAAAATTTCTTCAATTTTTGCAGGCGAAAGTGAACCGACAGAGCGAGCGAAATATAATTTGCATATCTGTAATCAGCAGCAAAAATTCTTTCAGAAACGTTTTTAAATTTTGCTGTGACTCAAAAAATACCGATTTTGATTAAATCGATTTTCTCGCATTTCGTCGTTTCTGCGGTCTAGACTTCCCGAGTCGGTGGTATTTTTTAATTGAAAGCTTCCCAAGGAATATTATATACGTTCTCCGACTAATTTTGCGACGCTGAATCGATTGGTGAAGACTAGAAGTCTCTGCGGTGAGCCGTTCAAAAGTTATGACAGCGTGAAATCAGTAGGAAATGTGTGATTGTGTACAGCGAAAAAAATATATAAAATTTGTTTATTTGTAAATTTAGAGCGAAATTAACTGGAAAACCGTTTCCATCACTTCGATTTCCTTCGTGTAACCAAAAAAAAATTACGAAATAAATTTGCAAAAAAATTTTCGACAAAAATTTTCCATCATTACGTTCGAAAAATACATGCTTTTTAGTTTTTTTTTCGATTTTTTTGAAAACGGTAAAGAACAGCGAAATCATTTTGGGCACACAGAAATTACACGACAAGACGAACAAGTCGATGTGTAAATTGTCCGGAAAGATTCAATAATTCGTCGAGATATTTCAAACTGAAATTTACCCGATTCTCGATTTGCTAAGTAGATATCTCGGAAACGGTTGCAGATAATTAAAAATGGATTGCGGCATCGTTTTCAGAAGGTTATTTTCCTATGGGTACACTTAAATTGTCCGCGGGCAATTCACGACTTTCCGAGATCTCCACTAGAGCGTCAAAATTTCATAAAAATTGCTTCAATTTTTGCTGGCGAAAGTGAACCGAAAGAGCTAGCGAAATATAATTTGCATATCTGGAATCAGCAGCAAAAATGCTTTCAGAAACCTTTTTAAATTTTGCTGTGACTCAAAAAATAACGATTTTGAAAAAATCGATTTTCTCGCATTTCGTCGATTCCGCGGTCTAGACTTCCCGAGTCGATGGTATTTCTTAACTGAAAGCTTCCCAGGGAATATTATATACGAACTCCGACTAATTTTGGGACGCTGAATCGATTGGCGAAGACGAGAAGTCTCTGTGGTGAGCGGTTCAAAAGTTACGATAGCGTCAAATCAGTAGGAAATGTGTGATTGTGTACAGCAGTGGTTTCCAACCTGTGGGGCGCGCCCCCTTAGGGGGGCGCGAGACCATTGCAAAGGGGGCGCGCAGCTGTTGAAACTGTAGAAGTGAAAATAATGAAAAAAACGGGAATATAACTACGCCAAATAGTGATTCTAAATGTCGAAAACATGATCCTGTCCTTATCATTGTGATTTACATGTAAGGTTATTAATGGTCAAGAACCATCATTTTTTGCTCTGTATGAATATTTTGGCCGGAGGTAGCATAAAACCCAATAAATTAAAAAGTCATCTTGAAAAAGTACATGCGATCTCTTATCGTACCACCACGTTGGTACGATAAGAGAGTTTTTCCAAAGAAATTTAGAGGTTTTAAATAAACCAACGACAAAATACGTTTTTCATCACCATGTCTGTAATATCAAAAGCATTGCTTGCATCGTATAAGGTTTCTTATAGAATTGCTAAACGCAAACAAATACATACAATGGAAGAAACTTTGATACTACCAGCGGTTTTTCACATGGTAATTACGATGCTCGGCGAATTGAATATGCTGATCAATTTGAAAATGATTTAAATTGCAGATAATACGATTAAAGAAGAATTTATCATTATATGATTCATAAACAATCACTTGTTTAAAAAGATATGGATGAAGATCTACTAACGGTATTTGAAGTTATTATAAGAGTAAATTTTATTAAAAATGGTCAATTTACTGGAAGGCTCATCGCAAAATTGTGTGGTGACATGGATGCAGAATTTCTCGTTCGAAAGTAATTCAAATGGTGTTTAAGAAGTTTAACGACATGTTTCCCAATTTTAAAATCACTTGCCCTGCAGATAAAATAAAAAAAAAGAGCAAAGAAACTAAAGTTATTATTAATAATCACTTAACCACTCTTTGGAAGCAATTCTCGTTTTAGTTTATAGATCTTGACATGTCGAAATACGAATGGATAAGAAACCCATTTATGAATGAAAAATATGAATTTGGCCTTCACACATCAGAGCAAGATATGATAATTGATTTATCTTGACACCAGATTGTTTCAACAACAAGAAAATAATATTGTTACGTTTTGGCTACTTTAAGTACAGAACGATTTCCCTACTTTGACAAGAAAGCTTTAGATATTAGAGACAAAATATCTATCTCGATTAGTGATTGAAACCGAACTGAGATCAGCGATATCTTCAATGATCCAAGGTTTGAGAAAATTTGTGCTAAAAAACAAGCCCCACCTTCACATTAAATTCTATTGATAATGATAAATATTGTTTCAAAATTAAGGGGGGCGCAAGATTTTTTATATGAAAAAGGGGGGCGTAGGTACAGAAAGGTTGGAAACCACTGGTGTACAGCGAAAAAAATATATAAAATTTGTTTATTTGTAACTTTAGAGCGAAATAAACTGGAAAACCGTTTTCAGCACTTTGATTTCCTTCGTGTAACACAAAAAAAATCACGAATTAAATTTGCAAAAAAAATTTCGACAAAAAATTTCCATCATTTCGTTCGAAAAATATGTGCTTTTTCAGTTTTTTACGATTTTCTCGAGAACAGTAAAAAGCAGCGAAATCATCGTAGGCACACAGAAACTACACGACAAGACGAACAAGTCGATGTGTAAATTGTCCGGAAAGATTCAATAATTCGTCGATAAATTGCAACCTGAAATTTACCCGATTCTCGATTAGCTAAGTAGATATCTCGGAAACGGTCGCAGACAATTAAAAACGGATTACGGCATCGTTTTCAGCAGATCATTTTCCTATAGGTACACTAAGGTTGTTCGCAGGAATTTCACGACTTTCTGAGATCTCCACTAGAGCGCCGAAATTTCATAAAAATTTCTTCAATTTTTGCAGGCGAAAGTGAACCTACAGAGCTAGCGAAATATAATTTGCATATCTGTAATTAGCAGCAAAAATGTTTTCAGAAACGTTTTTAAATTTTTCTGTGATTCAAAAAATAACGATTTTGATTAAATCGATTTTCTCGCATTTCGTCGTTTCCGCGGTCTAGACTTCCCGAGTCAATGGTATTTCTTAACTGAAATCTTCCCAGGGAATATTATATACGTTCTCCGACTAATTTTGCGACGCTGAATCGATTGGCGAAGACTAGAAGTCTCTGTGGTGAGCGGTTCAAAAGTTATGACAGCGTCAAATCAGTAGGAAATGTGTGATTGTGTACAGCGAAAAAAATATATAAAACTTGTTTATTTTTAACTTTAGAGCGAAATAAACCGTTTTCAGCACTTCGATTTCCTTCGGGCGACCAAAAAAAAATCACGAAAAAAAGACAGTATTATTGGATACGAAGTTGTCTTTTTGGCCACGAGTGGCGCTAATCACGGTTATGCACGGAGCGAATAGTTTAACTATAGCTGAGTATAGTCTAACACTATTCGTATTCGTAGTTTTCTATACCGTGTGTACGTAGTTTTATACTTACGTGTGTGGGTGATGCGTTGAGCTTGGGGAAATTAATTGGACCGGGACGTAGTTGTAAAGTGGAGGGTTTACATGGGGTTGGGGGTAATCTTCTGCCTTGGCCCCTTCTTCCACCCAACATTGGATGGCTATGTTGCACACTTCCTTGATTCGCCGCAGAATGATGCATCGGCAATCCTACAACCGCACACGCTGAAAGCGTTATAGTAACTGATCTAATTTCCTCTACGTTCTACAAACAATTACCGATTGCCGGAGGTCCGTGTTGATGAGGCACAGGATGCGTGGGACTCGGGGATCTGGATCTCTGGCAGAGACTCGTCGTGCCGTATGCTCCGCCGCGGCGCGATTGTCTCAAAGGCCCGTGTCTCGAACTATATGGGTGCTGTCTCCCGCCGTTCGTCGGCGACGGTGATCTTGCTGGACTAGTCGATGCTGACCACGAACCTAAGAAATCTCCTGCAAAATATTATCCCGAACTCTCATAAACCACGCTTTTATTAAACTACGCACCTCTAACAGTTCTGTGCCTTTGCGAGGCTCTATGATGTTCATGTTTCACTATTTCTACCACATTAGATACAGTATCCGAGAATCCTATGTCATGATGCAAGTGGTGGTGATACCTCCTTCTAGGCGAAGGGCTCCTTTGCAGCGAAGGAGAATTTCCTCGCCTAAAATGACAATACACATATAAATATCTCGTAAACTGTTCAAGCAATTTAAATGAGTTTTGGTAATGTTCAAACGATATGCAGCAGCAAGCAATTATTGGTGTGACAAAAATGACACAATTTTTTAATTTTAAATAGGCTATCCGATTTTTTTTCCTTTCGTATTCCTTTTGTATATTCGGTGAGAATTCTTCTTATTTCATCCCATACTCGCAATCTCAATCCAGCGAACAAATAGGCCATTCAATAAAACATCTTCGTTCAATCCACTGTGAGTAGACCTATAGTTTATCCTTGGGTCGTCCAAGTCGTACTGGCTTCCAGTGACATTGTATTCAGCTCCTTCTCCCATTCCTTGATGACCTTATCCAGTACTAGGTTGAAGATTAGCGGTGAGAGTCCATCGCCTTGGCGAACGCCTGTCTTGATCTCAAAAGGTTCGGAGATTTCCCCCTTGAAGTTCACCTTAGATGTTGTGTCTGTCAGTGTTTGTTTGATCAGTCGCAGTGTCTTGTCGTCCAAACCTTGTTAGTGTAGGAAGTTGAACAGTGACTGGCGGTCGACGATTATGCATATGACTGGAGTGTTCCAGAGGGCTTTGATTTTCAGACTGAAGATTTGTTCTGCATAAAAGCGACCAGGGCGGAAGTCTACCTGGTATTCGCCGATCTTGTGCTCCAGCTGGTCCTGCGTCCTTTGCAGTATGCACGCTGAGAATATCTTGTATGTGACTTGTATTAGTGAGATGCCCCTGTAATTGTTTGCATCTGTGGGGTCGCCCTTTTTGTGCAGAGGGTGGATCAGTGCACATTTCCAGTCGTCTGATAACTTTTCTGATGTTCATATGTCTGGGATCATCTGAGTTCTCTGAGTGATTTCGGTCCGAGGTTTTTCAGTAGTTCGGCCACTGTTGTTTTTGACTCTGGTGGTGAGTCTATGTGTCTATCTGTAGGTTCTTCATCTGGGAATCTTCCTGTGGGTTCTGGGCAATTGAGAAGTCCTGAGAAGTATTGTGCCAGCACCTTGCAGTTCAAGTTATTCGTCAGCGCTAATTTTCGATCACTTTTTGAGAAGCAGAGGTTTGGTGGTGTGTATCCTCGGATGTGCCCTGCAAACGTCCTGTAGAAGTCTCTTGCGTTATAGTTGCGGAAGTTGTCCTTTATAGAGTCCAGCTGTTCCTTCAGGTATTTCCTCTTGGATTGTCTAATAATTTTTGCTGTTGTCTTTCGTTGAACACCTGTAAATTTTCTGGGGACTTGTTACTGTTGAATTTCTGGTAAGCCAAATTAGTAGGGAAAGATGATTCGTTCGGAACCCTCCACATCCACTTGATTAAAGCTTTAAAGCTGATTAAACCTGTGGCGTGGGGCTACATAGACCTCACACCCTGTTTAGCGTGGGGTTACATAGACTTCACACTCTCGTAGTGTATTAAAGTTCTGTCTTACTTTCCCTACTTTCAGGATTCCAGTCTTTCACCCTGTTTAGCGTGGGGTTACACAGACCTCACACTCTCGTAGTGTATTAAAGTTCAGTTCTACATTCGCTACTTTCAGGATTCCAGTCTTTCACCCTGTTTAGCGTGGGGTTACATAGACCTCACACTCTAGTAATGTATTAAAGTTCAGTCCTACATTCCCTACTTTCAGGATTCCAGTCTTTCACCCTGTTTAGCGTGGGGTTACATAGACCTCACACTCTCGCAGTGTATTAAAGTTCAGTCCTATATTCCCTACTTTCAGGACTCCAGTCTTTAACCCTGTTTAGCGTGGGGTTACACATACCTCACACTCTTGTAGTGTATTAAAGTTCAGTCCTACATTCCCTACTTTCAGGATTCCAGTCTTTCACCCTGTTTAGCGTGGGGTTACACAGACCTCACACTCTCGTAGTGTATTAAAGTTCAGTCCTACATTCCCTACTTTCAGGATTCCAGTCTTTCACCCTGTTTAGCGTGGGGTTACACAGACCTCACACTCTCGTAGTGTATTAAAGTTCAGTCTTACATTCCCTACTTTCAGGCTTCCAGTCTTTCACCCTGTTTAGCGTGAGGATACATAGATCTCACACTCTCGTAGTGTATTAAAGTTCAGTCATACATTCCCTACTTTCAGGATTCCAGTTTTTCACCCTGTTTAGCGTAGGGTTACACAGACCTCACACTCTTGTAGTGTATTAAACTTCAGTCCTATATTCCCTACTTTCAGGATTCCAGTCTTTCACCCTGTTTAGCGTGGGGTTACACATACCTCACACTCTTGTAGTGTATTAAAGTTCAGTCCTACATTCCCTACTTTCAGGATTCCAGTCTTTCACCCTGTTTAGCGTGGGGTTACATAGACCTCACACTCTTGTAGTGTATTAAAGTTCAGTCTTACATTCCTTACTTTCAGGCTTCCAGTATTTCACCCTGTTTAGCGTGAGGATACATAGATCTCACACTCTCGTAGTGTATTAAACTTCAGTCCTACATTCCCTACTTTCAGGATTCCAGTCTTTCACCCTGTTTAGCGTGGGGTTACACATACCTCACACTCTTGTAGTGTATTAAAGTTCAGTCCTACATTCCCTACTTTCAGGATTCCAGTCTTTCACCCCGTTTAGCGTGGGGTTACACAGACCTCACACTCTCGTAGTGTATTAAAGTTCAGTCCTACATTCCCTACTTTCAGGATTCCAGTCTTTCACCCTGTTTAGCGTGGGGTTACACAGACCTCACACTCTCGTAGTGTATTAAAGTTCAGTCCTACATTCTCTACTTTCAGGATTCCAGTCTTTCACCCTGTTTAGCGTGAGGATACATAGATCTCACACTCTCGTAGTGTATTAAAGTTCAGTCCTACATTCCCTACTTTCAGGATTCCAGTCTTTCACCCTGTTTAGCGTGGGGTTACACAGACCTCACACTCTCGTAGTGTATTAAAGTTCAGTCCTACATTCCCTACTTTCAGGATTCCAGTCTTTCACCCTGTTTAGCGTGGGGTTACACAGACCTCACACTCTCGTAGTGTATTAAAGTTCAGTCCTACATTCCCTACTTTCAGGATTCCAGTCTTTCACCCTGTTTAGCGTGAGGATACATAGATCTCACACTCTCGTTGTGTATTAAAGTTCAGTCATACATTCTCTACTCTCAGGATTCCAGTTTTTCACCCTGTTTAGCGTGGGGTTACATAGACCTCACACTCTCGTAGTGTATTAAAGTTCTGTCTTACTTTCCCTACTTTCAGGATTCCAGTCTTTCACCCTGTTTAGCGTGGGGTTACACAGACCTCACACTCTCATAGTGTATTAAAGTTCAGTCCTACATTCCCTACTTTCAGGATTCCAGTCTTTCACCCTGTTTAGCGTGGGGTTACACAGACCGCACACTCTTGTAGTGCATTAAAGTTCAGTCCTACATTCCCTACTTTCAGGATTCCAGTCTTTCACCCTGTTTAGCGTGGGGTTACACAGACCTCACACTCCTGTAGTGTATTAAAGTTCAGTACTACATTCTCTACTTTCAGGATTCCAGTCTTTCACCCTGTTTAGCGTAAGGTTACACAGACCTCACACTCTTGTAGTGTATTAAAAAAGTTCAGTACTACATTCCCTACTTTCAGGATTCCAGTCTTTCACCCTGTTTAGCGTGGGGTTACATAGACCTCACACTCTCATAGTGTATTAAAGTTCAGTCTTACATTCCCTACTTTCAGGATTCCAGTCTCACCCTGTTTAGCATGAGGATACATAGATCTCACACTCTCGTAGTGTATTAAAGTTCAGTCATACATTCTCTACTTTCAGGATTCCAGTTTTTCACCCTGTTTAGCGTGGGGTTACATAGACCTCACACTCTCGTAGTGTATTAAAGTTCTGTCTCACTTTCCCTACTTTCAGGATTCCAGTGTTTCACCCTGTTTAGCGTGGGGTTACATAGACCTCACACTCTCGTAGTGTATTAAAGTTCAGTCCTATATTCCCTACTTTCAGGATTCCAGCCTTTCACCCTGTTTAGCATGGGGTTACACATACCTCACACTCTTGTAGTGTATTAAAGTTCAGTCCTACATTCCTACTTTCAGGATTCCAGTCTTTCACCCTGTTTAGCATGAGGATAAATAGATCTCACTCTCGTAGTGTATTAAAGTTCAGTCCTACATTACCTACTTTCAGGATTCCAGTCTTTCACCCTGTTTAGCGTGGGGTTACATAGACCTCACACTCTCGTAGTGTATTAAAGTTCAGTTCTACTTTCCCTACTTTTAGTATTCCAGTCTTTCACCCTGTTTAGCGTGGGGTTACACAGACCGCACACTCTTGTAGTGCATTAAAGTTCAGTGCTACATTCCCTACTTTCAGGACTCCAGTCTTTCACCCTGTTTAGCGTGGGGTTACACAGACCTCACACTCTCGTAGTGTATTAAAGTTCAGTCCTACATTCCCTACTTTCAGGATTCCAGTCTTTCACCCTGTTTAGCGTGGGGCTACACCGACCGCACACTCTTGTAGTGCATTAAAGTTCAGTCCTACATTCCCTACTTTCAAGATTCCATTCTTTCAACCTTTTTAGCGTGGGGTTACACAGACCTCACACTCTTGTAGTGTATTAAAGTTCAGTCCTACATTCCCTACTTTTAAGATTCCATTCTTTCACCCTGTTTAGCGTGGGGTTACACAGACCTCACACTCTTGTAGTGTATTAAAGTTCAGTTCTACATTCCCTACTTTCAAGATTCCATTCTTTCACACTGTTTAGCGTGGGGTTACACAGACCTCACACTCTTGTAGTGTATTAAAGTTCAGTCCTACATTCCCTACTTTCAAGATTCCATTCTTTCACCCTTTTTAGCGTGGGGTTACATAGACCTCACACTCTCGTAGTGTATTAAAGTTCAGTCATACATTCCCTACTTTCAGGATTCCAGTTTTTCACCCTGTTTAGCGTGGGGTTACATAGACCTCACACTCTCGTAGTGTATTAAAGTTCTGTCTTACTTTCCCTACTTTCAGGATTCCAGTCTTTCACCCTGTTTAGCGTGGGGTTACATAGACCTCACACTCTCGTAGCGTATTAAAGTTCAGTCCTACATTCCCTACTTTCAGGATTCCAGTCTTTCACCCTGTTTAGCATGAGGATACATAGATCTCACACTCTCGTAGTGTATTAAAGTTCAGTCTTACATTCCCTACTTTCAGGATTCCAGTCTTTTACCCTGTTTAGCGTGGGGTTTCACAGACCTCACACTCTTGTAGTGTATTAAAGTTCAGTCCTACATTCCCTACTTTCAAGATTCCAGTCTTTCACCCTGTTTAGCGTGGGGTTACATAGACCTCACACTCTTGTAGTTTATTAAAGTTCAGTCCTACATTCCCTACTTTCAGGATTCCAGTCTTTCACCCTGTTTACCGTGAGGATAAACAGACCTCACACTCTCGTAGTGTATTAAAGTTCAATACTACATTCACTACTTTCAGGATTCCAGTCTTTCACCCTGTTTAGCGTGGGATTACAAAGACCTCATACTCTTGTAGTGTATTAAAGTTCAGTCCTACATTCCTTACTTTCAGGATTCCAGTTTTTCACCCTGTTTAGCGTGGGGTTACACAGACCTCACACTCTTGTAGTGTAAAGTTCAGTCTTACATTCCCTACTTTCAGGCTTCCAGTCCTTCCCTACTCAAATTCATAGTGACGATAGCATTCTCACAATCAGTGTCCCACTAGGAGTGTTTGGTGTTCTTCTTCCGAGGAATGGGGGCTTGTGCATTTTCTGTGATTTTTCGGCGAAAATTTTGCCACTTTGTATGCTCGTTTTCCCAAGCTTCTTTCACTCCAGAATCAGCGATCATTTTCGTGTCGAATTTCAGTAGGGGAGTTTGCTTACAGAAAGTTCTCTTGGGGGTTAACTTGACTTTGACGCGTGTAGTGGTCAGAGTCAATGTTGGCTCCCCTTCGTACCTGTATGTCATGGATCTCTTTCTGTACCGGGTGGGAGATTGCCACATGGTCAATTTGGAACTCGCCTGCGGGACTGTTGGACTGGTGAAGGCCAGGTTTGCTGTTTTCTGAGAGATGTCGATATGACCTTGAAGTTATGCTGTTGGCAAAGTTCTATAAGCCGTCTGCCATTTTTGTTGGTGAATTTATGTGCGGGATAATTTCCTACTGTTTTCCTGTGCATTTTTTCTCTGCCGATCTGTGCATTGAAATCGCGCAGCAGAAGTTTTACGTCATCCTTGTGGACGTTGGATAATACTTTCTCGAGAGAATAGAAACTATATTATACGTGGTCTGTTAGAAAAGTATCCGACCTTTAACCGGTAAAAAAAAAACTGGCATACCTGGAGCGTTGGAAACCTAATCACTCTCAAAGTAGTCTCCTTGAGATTCCACACACTTCTCCCAGCGGTGCCGCTATTGTTGGTAGCATTCCGAAAAAGCCTCTTTCGGAATCGACTTTAGCTTGGCTGTCGTTGCAGCCATATTGTCCTCTCTTGTCTGAAATCGCGTTCCTTTCAATGGCCTCTTGACTTTGGGGAATAGTCAGAAGTCGCAAGGGGCCATATCCGGAGAGTAAGGAGCCTGTAGATCCAGAGGAGTATGTGCGTAAGTGCGAGGAAAGTGCTGGAGCATTGTCGTGATGGAGTCGCCAATTTCCTGAAGACCACAACTCCAGTCGCTTGCGCCGCACAGCATCACGCAGGCGACGTAGGACATCCCTATAGTACTCTTTGCTGATTTTTACTTGCATTGAAAAACCGTCGAGAGCACTACACACTTCGTCACTCGAACACTGTTCGACAGCAACTGACGCTATCTACAGGCGGGAAAAAAATTCACGCATGCGCACGAAGGTTCAAGGTCGGCTCATGCAAGCGCGATTGATTCAAATCCATCAGGTTTTCAAAATAAAAAATAAGGTCGGATACTTTTCTAACAGACCACGTATTATCTAAATAATGTTGTACCTTAAACTAGGCGATCTGCGATGTGTATTGGGATATGCAGCTGGATGTAGATGCGTATCACCAATGCTATCGCAAGATGGCCTCCTCGAGCCCAATACGTCCTGTAGCTCCATGACCTATGGAACAAGATTCGGTTTAGTAAAGGTTTTTTCTGGAAGGTGGAATGGATTAGAGATAAGAACTACGTATCGAATGGACTAAAAAAGAAATGTTTTGGATGCAATTACGCAATCCCATTCATACCATGTCCCGTAAGAAATACCAACAAAAGAAGAATACCATGCAAAAAAATCATGCAAAAAACAGTGCGTTATTAGTTATTATACACATTCAGTGTCGACAAAACTAGATTATTACCTATAAATACCTACCGACGGTTTCAAAAAGCGTTCTAAAAGCTTATTTAATCTCGATTCGTATTTACTAATCTCATGCGACATTGATAAATAGCCTATTTATTTTCTTAACATTACTATCAAGTCCTGTCTATATATTAAAACTAGAGTTATACCTTCTATTCCTGAATCTATAAAATATTTTAACTAAAGTGTGTCCCAAAAATACTAAAATCAATTCCTACCATGAATTTGGAGATTCAGATCATTTCTTAATCCACACACACAACATTACACAAATAATCAAATTTTATTTTTAAGTAGCTGCAAGTAATTGTTAATACAAATGTCTATCACTCTTACTTTATTAATTAAATAAATAAAGCAAGTACAGTATAATCTTGATAATCCGGCGCTTGGTTAACCCGGTACGTACAGTAATGCGTCGCTCTGAGAAAACACGTGTCTTTTCTTTACGCTTTAATCTTGATAATCCGGCTGTTGGTTAATCCGTTCAGTAGCTACAAGTAATTGTTAATACAAATTTCTATCCCTCTTACTTTATTTGTTAAATAAATAAAGCAAGTACAGTATAATCTTGATATACCGTTAATCCGGCTTGTTCGGTAATCCGGCGCTCTGGGAAAACACGTGTCTTTTCTTTACGCTTCCCCGCGCCGGATAAAAACCTCGCGCAGAAGAAATAAAGTCAAAACAACACCATCCAGTGTTCTTAGAAAAAGGTCTGGCCAACACATCCTGCTTTTAACTTTGAAAACTTGATTGACGATTCTGACCAAGCTAACTCCACCATCAAGTAAGAGAAGCCATTTCCACTTTAAGTAATTTTTCAAGTAGAGATGAATCCGGAATAAATTCAATCAAAATTGTTCGCGGCAATTTTAATAAATTTGTATTTTTAATTCAACATTTGAATCGATTTCGGCATCGATTAACAGAAGGGGTAAGGTGTATCGACCTGCGCCGAAATCGCGCGATTTACTTATCAATTTACTTGGCGAATTTATATTATTCGGCAAGTATGCTTCGAGTGTGAGAAGCGAAAAGACAAGAATCGAAGCGCTCGACCGACACGTGCACGCATCTTTAAGTTATATACCCAAAACTGCAAAAAAAACAAAAAAGTGCAAAAAAACCTCAAAACTAATACGCAAAATTGCAAAAAACCTCAAAACTGCAAAAAAAACAACCTTAAATTGCAAAAAAAACCTCTAAACTAATACCCAAAATACCCAAAACTGCAAAAAACTTTAAAACTAATACCCAAAATTGCAAAAAGCCTCAAAACTAATACCCAAAATACCCAAAACTGCAAAAAACCTCAAAACTAATACCCAAAATTGCAAAAAACCTCAAAACTGCAAAAAAAAAACTAAAACTGCAAAAAAAACCTCTAAACTAATACCCAAAATACCCAAAACTGCAAAAAACTTTAAAACTAATACCCAAAATACCCAAAACTGCAAAAAAACTTTAAAACTAATACCCAAAATACCCAAAACTGCAAAAAACTTTAAAACTAATACCCAAAATACCCAAAACTGCAAAAAACTTTAAAACTAATACCCAAAATACCCAAAATTGCAAAAAACCTCAAAACTGCAAAAAAAAAACTAAAACTGCAAAAAAAAACCTCTAAACTAATACCCAAAATACCCAAAACTGCAAAAAACTTTAAAACTAATACCCAAAATTGCAAAAAGCCTCAAAACTAATACCCAAAATACCCAAAACTGCAAAAAACCTCAAAACTAATACCCAAAATTGCAAAAAAACCTCAAAACTGCAAAAAAACTAAAACTGCAAAAAAAACCTCTAAACTAATACCCAAAATACCCAAAACTGCAAAAAACTTTAAAACTAATACCCAAAATTGCAAAAAGCCTCAAAACTAATACCCAAAATACCCAAAACTGCAAAAAACCTCAAAACTAATACCCAAAATTGCAAAAAACCTCAAAACTGCAAAAAAAAACTAAAACTGCAAAAAAAACCTCTAAACTAATACCCAAAATACCCAAAACTGCAAAAAAC
The DNA here is from genome assembly GCA_944588485.1 of Phosphuga atrata. NCBI lineage: Eukaryota > Metazoa > Arthropoda > Insecta > Coleoptera > Silphidae > Phosphuga > Phosphuga atrata. Next base: position 70,075,644 of record OX155898.1, on the reverse strand, counting down.
TTTAAAACTAATACCCAAAATACCCAAAACTGCAAAAAAACTTTAAAACTAATACCCAAAATACCCAAAACTGCAAAAAACTTTAAAACTAATACCCAAAATACCCAAAACTGCAAAAAACTTTAAAACTAATACCCAAAATACCCAAAATTGCAAAAAACCTCAAAACTGCAAAAAAAAAACTAAAACTGCAAAAAAAAACCTCTAAACTAATACCCAAAATACCCAAAACTGCAAAAAACTTTAAAACTAATACCCAAAATTGCAAAAAGCCTCAAAACTAATACCCAAAATACCCAAAACTGCAAAAAACCTCAAAACTAATACCCAAAATTGCAAAAAAACCTCAAAACTGCAAAAAAACTAAAACTGCAAAAAAAACCTCTAAACTAATACCCAAAATACCCAAAACTGCAAAAAACTTTAAAACTAATACCCAAAATTGCAAAAAGCCTCAAAACTAATACCCAAAATACCCAAAACTGCAAAAAACCTCAAAACTAATACCCAAAATTGCAAAAAACCTCAAAACTGTAAAAAAAACTAAAACTGCAAAAAAAACCTCTAAACTAATACCCAAAATACCCAAAACTGCAAAAAAACTTTAAAACTAATACCCAAAATACCCAAAACTGCAAAAAACTTTAAAACTAATACCCAAAATACCCAAAACTGCAAAAAACTTTAAAACTAATACCGAAAATACCCAAAACTGCAAAAAACTTTAAAACTAATACCCAAAATACCCAAAACCGCAAAAAACTTTAAAACTAATACCCAAAATTGCAAAAAGCCTCAAAACTAATACCCAAAATACCCAAAACTGCAAAAAACCTCAAAACTAATACCCAAAATTGCAAAAAACCTCAAAACTGCAAAAAAAAAACTAAAACTGCAAAAAAAACGTCAAAACTAATACCCAAAATACCCAAAACTGCAAAAAACTTTAAAACTAATACCCAAAATACCCAAAACTGTAAAAAACTTTAAAACTAATACCCAAAACTGCAAAAAACTTTAAAACTAATACCCAAAATACCCAAAATTGCAAAAAACCTCAAAACTGCAAAGAAAAAACTAAAACTGCAAAAAAAACCTCAAAACTAATACCCAAAATACCCAAAACTGCAAAAAACCTCAAAACTAATACCCAAAATTGCAAAAAACCTCAAAACTGCAAAAAAAAAAAACTAAAACTGCAAAAAAAACCTCAAAACTAATACCCAAAATACCCAAAACTGCAAAAAACTTTAAAACTAATACCCACAATTGCAAAAAACCTCAAAACTAATACCCAAAACTGCAAAAAACCTCAAAACTAATACCCAAAATTGCAAAAAACCTCAAAAATAATACCCAAAATACCCCAAAACTGCAAAAAACCCCATTGAGACAATCAATAACCCTGTTTTCTCCTTTACAGGCCACCGCAGAGTAACTTACACCCCGCCGAAATGACACAACAATCAACACAGCAAACGAGACAACACAGAAGAAACACCAAAGGAAGCCAAAAACCCCAAAGGACCAAACTTGAACACCAGGACTAACAACAAAACGCACAACCAACAAACGACTCAACAAACCGTACTGAAAGCACGGTCAACATGTAGTAATACGTAGTATAACAAAGACGCTTCTCGCGTCAACACCAGCCACCTGAAGAAGCAACAGCGAGATTGCCGAAAGCTTCTATAAAAAATTCTTCACAGAGAACTCACGACAACGTAAGCAATCATATCATGCTCGCAAAAATCCGGATTGACTGACTGATTGATTGACTGACTCATCAACACACACCTCAAACCGTTTAACCTACGAACGTAAAATTTGGAAGGAATGTTGCTTTTATGACGTAAATATCCACCGTGGAAGAATTTTTGGAAGTTTCGTTTCTAAGGGGTTGAAAAGGGGAGTCAAAAGTTTCGACCATGATGTCTATTCCTCAGAAACGGAAAATGTTACGGATATGAAATTTGGTATTAAAATGCGTTTTTAAAAATAGGAACACGTGTTTCATTATTTTTTGAAAATTCCATTAAGGGGGCTGAAAATTGGGGGTTGTGTTCGCGTCAATTTTAATGAATCTGTATTTTTAATTCAACATTTGAATCGATTTCGGCACCGATTAACAGAAGGGGAAAGGTGTTTCGACCTGGGCCGAAATCGCGCGATTTACTTATCAATTTACTTCGCGAATTTATATTATTCGGAGAGTATGCTTCGAGTGTGAGAAGCGTAAAGACGAGAATCGAAGCGCGAACGAAGCTCGACCGACACGTATCTTTAAGTTCATCGTTTTAAGTCAAGTTAACCAGGGGTGTAATCGCGAGCCCAAAGGGCTGAAGCGGCATCCAACGTCTGGAAGACAACAATTTTAAGGGAATCCCTCCACTTATTATCCCCATTTCCTCCATTAAAAAAGGCGCCGGAAGGACGATCACACGTGGCGGAGACGCGAGCAGCCCTACCAGGTAAGTAATTAGACCAGCCCTGTTTTAAAACTGGAAAATTTGATTTTCGTGAGACACGGTCCAAACAATAATTAAAACAATATCAATATATATCGCGAAGCAATATTAAAAATGTCCAAGGCGTCCGCCCAATCTTTAGAAAAGGAAACATCACTGAACTGAATTGTGTAAATTAAGAAATGACCTGCCTCTTCAAACTCATGGCAGAAGTTAATCACAAGACTTTTGGGACACACGTTGTCTTAAAACATGGAAAAACAAACTATCTTTAAACATGGATCTTATGTGGATCTGTAAATATTAACATCCAACAGTTATGTGGGTAAAATTTCTTTCTTTTAAACCTAAACCTAATACGCCCTAATACATCAAATTACCACCAAGACGTCTTTTTCACCTTTTTGTTCCTGAAACGGAAAGAAATTTATTTGTAGCGGGAGGTTAATAAAATATTTGTTATTTGTTGTTACCTCTGCGATCTCCTTTTTGTGCTGCGTCTAGCGAGTGACGCGAGGGACTTTTCTTCGTGATGGTGGTTGTCAGAATGTTCTTGTCCCCCCATTAGTGGGGCACCTTCGAGACTAATCGAACCAGTGCGACTACCGCCCAAATGTCCAGCCATATCCAACAGGCAGTCAAAAAACGTCGCCTTCTACCATCCAACACAACTTTAGCTTATATACTATACTAGTATGCTCTATATACCTCATCATACCTACATAGGTCTCGCAACCTTTTATCTATCACATCGATATATTGTTTTGGTTTTATATCGTGAAAATACATTTATTAAAAAACATTGCTATTTATCGCAAATACTAATCAGAACAATACGTACTTTTTGTATTCGCTCCGAACACAACAGCACTAGCGCCAAAGGTGACACTTTTAACAACTTCATGACCAGTTACGTAATTATTTAGCATTTATTTGTATACATTAATTAATGTTTGTTAAACAAAAAAGTGTTTTATTATTTTACATAAAATAATAAACTGCATAAATTGAGAATGGATTCAAGGCCAAAATATGTCTTGCTTATGTGTAACTTTGTGGTGAGCCGTTTAAAAGTTATGACAGTGTGAAATCGGTCGGAAATGCGAGATGGTGTACAGCGAAAAAATATATAAAACTTGTTTATTTGTAACTTTAGAGCGAAATAAACTGGAAAACCGTTTTAAGCACTTCGATTTCCTTCGGGTAACAAAAAAAAAATTACGAAAAAAATTTCCAAAAAATTTTTCAACAAAAATTTTCCATCATTTCGTTCGAAAAATATGTGCCTTTTCGATTTTTTTCGATTTTCTCGAGAACGGTAAAAAGCAGCGAAATCATTTTCGGTATACAGAAACTTCACGACAAGACGAACAAGTCGCTGTGTAAATTGTCCGGAAAGATTCAATAATATGTCTAGAAATTTCAAACTGAAATTTACTCGAATCTCGATTTGCTAAGTAGATATCTCGGAAACGGTTGCAGATAATTAAAAACGGATTGCGGCATCGTTTTCAGAAGGTTATCTTCCTATGGATACACTAATATTTTCCGCGCCAAATTCAAGACTTTCCGAGATCTCCACTAGAGCGCCGAAATTTCATAAAAATTTCTTCCATTTTTACACGCGGAAGTGAACCAGAAGAGCTAGCGAAATATAATTTGCATATCTGTGATCAGCAGCAAAAATGCTTTCAGAAACGTTTTTAAATTTTGCTGTGACTCGAAAAATAACGATTTTGACAAAATCGATTTTCTCGCATTTCGTCATTTCCGAGGTCTAGACTTCTCGAGTCGATGGTATTTCTTAACTGAAAGCTTCCCAGGGAATATTATATACGTTCTCCGACTAATTTTGGGACGCTGAATCGATTGGTGGAGACTAGAAGTGTCTGTGGTGAGTGGTTCAAAAGTTATGACAGCGTCAAATCAGTAGGAAATGTGTGATTGTGTACAGCGAAAAAAATTTATAAAATTTGTTTATTTGTAACTTTAGAGCGAAATAAACTGGAAAACCGTTTTGAGCACTTCGATTTCCTTCGTGTAACCAAAAAAGAAATCACGAAAAAAATTTGCAAAAAAAATTTCGACAAAAATTTTCCATCATTTCGTTCGAAAAATACATGCTTTTTCGATTTTTTTCGATTATTTCGAAAACAGTGAAGAGCAGCGAAATCATTTTTGGCACACAGAAACTACACGACAAGACGAACAAGTCGATGTGTAAATTGTCCGGAAATATTCAATAGTTCGTCGATAAATTTCAAACTGAAATTTACCCGATTCTCGATTTGCTAAGTAGATATCTCGGAAACGGTTGCAGATAATTTAAAACGGATTGCGGCATCGTTTTTAGAAGGTCATTTTTCTATTGGTACACAAAGATTGTCCGAGGGAAATTCACGACTTTCCGAGATATCCACTAGAACGCCGAAATTTCATAGAAATGTCTTAAATTCTTGCAGGCGAAAGTGAACCGAAAGAGCTAGCGAAATATAATTTGCATATCTGTGATCAGCAGCAAAATTGCTTTCAGAAACGTTTTTAAATTTTGCTGTGACTCAAAAAATAAGGATTTTGAAAAAATCGATTTTCTCGCATTTCCGAGGTCTAGACTTTCCGAGTCGATGGTATTTCTTAACTGAAAGCTTCCCAGGGAATACTATATATGCTATCCGACTAATTTTGGGACACTGAATCGATTGGTGTAGACTAGAAGTCTCTGTGGTGAGCCGTTCAAAAGTTATGACAGCGTCAAATCAGTAGGAAATGTGTGATTGTGTACAGCGAAAAAAAATTTAAAATTTGTTTATTTGTAAGTTTAGAGCGAAATTAACTGGAAAACCGTTTCTAGCACTTCGATTTCCTTCGTGTAACCAAAAAAAAAATCACGAAAAAAATTTGCAAAAAAATTTTGACAAAAATTTTCCATCATTTCGTTTTCGAACGATGCTTTTTCAGTTTTTTTCGATTTTTTCGAAAACGGTAAAGAGCAGTGAAATCATTGTTGGCACACAGAAACTACACGACAAGACCAACAAGTCGATGAGTAAATTGTCCGGAAATATTCAATAATTCGTCAATAAATTTCAAACTGAAATTTACCCGATTCTTGATTTGCTAAGTAGATATCTCGGAAACGGTTGCGGATAATCAAAAACGAATTGCGGCATCATTTTCAGAAGGTCATTTTCCTATTAACACACAAAGATTTGTCCGAAAGAAATTCACGACTATCCGAGATCTGTAACCGAGCGCCGAAATTTCATAAAAAATTCTTCAATTTGTCCAGGCGAAAGTGAACCGGAAGATCTAGCGAAATATAATTTGCATATCTGTAATCAGCAGCAAAAATGCTTTCAGAAACGTTTTTAAATTTTGTTGTGACTCAAAAAATAACGATTTTGAAAAAATCGATTTTCTCGCATTTCTTCGTTTCCGCGGTCTAGACTTCACGAGTCGATGGTATTTCGTAACTGAAAGCTTCCTATGGAATATTATATACGTTTTACCACTAATTTTGGGACGCTGAATCGATTGGTGAAGACTAGAAGTCCCTGTTGTAAGCCGTTCAAAAGTTATGGCTGCCTGATATCTGCCGGAAATGCGAGATAGTGTATTTTTAGTGTATAGTGTATATATTGTATATTTCACTAAATTAATTATTTTTTGTTTTTGCCTGCTGTTTTTATACACGATTATTGGAGACGAAGTTGTTTTTTTGGCCATGGGTGGCGCTAAGCGCAGTGATGCACGGAGCGAATAGAGTGAGCAAAATGCTATGTCTTAGGTTTATTACAAGAATAGAAAAACCGATAGAAGCAATCTGAGAAAAAGGTTCTTAAATGAACTTTTTCACACAAAAACTAAAAATACCCCTCAAAGATATTTGCGACATTGGGGAAAATGTCAACACCCTGCACGCGCAAATCTTTCAAGAGAGTTGTGGGTTTTCTGCATCGCGATGCCGCTTCTCGCAAAATTTTCCAAATATGGAAAAACATGAAACTTTGGTTTAACCCTTTCGAAACGAATTTTTTTTTCTTAAAAAAATGGTGAATTTTATTTGTTTTTAATGCGTAAATATAAGTATATTTAAGAAGGTTTCTGTATATGGATAATTTTTCAAAATAAAATAATCATGCTTTTTAGTATGGGATATATAGTCCCAATACTCTTATATGATGGGATTATACATATATTCCAATAGATTTGAGTGTTGATAAAAACAGTGTCTTGGTAAGAAAACTAAATCTGTCACTGTCCCAACAGTGTACATAAAATTTGCTCTGGGACGTATTATCCCGTTAGTCTCGAAAGGGTTAAAACGGACATTACTCAATCTCATTTAACAACCTCCAGTCAGATTTATTCTATCGTTTCTCCATGTTTTATAATAGAGCTCGAGACGTCTAGTTTTGCTCATCCTGCACATGGAAGATCGAACAAGAAAATGCAATATTAAACTCATGCAGAAGTTATTAAAAGCAGCAATATTTACAAAAAACAACGTTTCTGCTGCAACAATCCACAAGGATCACATATTCAATTTACGTGATCCCAAGTTTTTAATGTCCTAGAAATAATACAACAAAGATTCATTGTTGGCAGTGGCGTAGCGAACATAATTTATTGCCTCATCCCCATCCAGAAACACATATCGAGTAATATTATTTATGAAATTTAAAGGGTTTTAAATGAAATTTTGGGTTTATTCATTTAAAATATTAGGGGGAGCGAAAAGTAATGTCGTTCTTCGCATGTCGATATTCGTTTGTCATTTATCAGCTCACTGAGTACTTCAAAGTAGGGCTTCACACGAGAGTCTCGTTTCTGATCTCGTTTCGGGCAGTCATAACATTGTCTTCATAAATTTGAACCCGAGCAACCCAAATTTGCCCGAGTCCAGAACGAGTATAACATTTTCTTCATAAATTTGAACCCGAGCAACTCGAACTCGCCCGAGCTCAGAACGAACATTTTAAATTTATGAAGAAAATGACCCGTGACACTGGCCCGTGTCAAGGGCGCGTTTACATTACTTGTGGCCCTAGGCGCAAGAAGACTATGTGGCCCTAGTCTGGGGAGTGCCAATTCTCAATATGCGAGATTATAGTAAAACCACATTCAAAAATAATAATTAGGTACGTAAGAGTATTTTACAATACGTGTATCGTACAAAGTTTTACCTACAATATAAATTCATAATTTATTTAGATTTCTAGAAAAATTAATAATTTGATAAATATATTGATATATATAATTTGATATATATCAAGCATAACTTCAATGAAACGTAAACATTTCAACCGCGAATTGTTATGACATTTTTTAAATTTTGAATCTGTAATGGACTCATAACAGCACTCATATGCGTGCGGCTATGGCTCGCCGAGTGCTGTTATGGGTTAATTTTTTCAAGGTTGGCACTGAAATTCCGAGCTGTCAGTGTCAAATTTTCGACGAGATAGTTTTGAGGTTATGTGATGTGTGGAAATCGCGAAAACACAAATTTAATTAATTATAAACGGCATAACACATTTAATTTAACTTTTTTCCATCAATGGTACTATCATTAAAAACGTTTATAGTGACATTGAATGTTTATTGTCCATTAGAAAACCCCTCGCTACTCTCGTCATTTTCTAAAATTGGACGACGTGGTGGAAGGGACATGAACTACATTCTTTGGGTTTGAATCCTCTATAAGATTCTGTCTGTGTCCTTTAGTAAAAAGAGTCTGCGATATACGATTAATTTTCAATAACAATACAAAAAATAACAACAATGCACTTACAAAAAAAACTCAAAAATACACTCAAAAATAACAACTATGACACTTCTTTAGTTTTTTTTTCTGAATATTTTTTTCACTATTAATCACCGCAAAGTGCCAATTTATTCACCACACTTTGTCAAATTTTGCCACTTATTATCGTCAACAAATAACCAAGTGAAACTCAAAAGGCATACAATGCCTAATATGTTCCTCTTCTGGTATTTGCCCTGCCATTTCACCATAAATTGCAAAAAAAATAAATTTACTTATTTACGAGTAAATCAAACATTGGTTTGAACTTGCTTAGTTGGCAATTTGTGGCCTCCTAAAATCGGAGGCACTAGGCGCGAGTCTAGTGCGCCTATGCCTAAAAGCGCCGCTGGTCCGTGTCAAACATTGAAGACGAGATCAGAAACGAGACTCTGGTGTGAAGACCTACTCCAAAGTCGTGCCTAAGATATTTTAAGGCTTAAGTGACTTGTTTACTCGTAAATAAGTAAATTTTTTTTTTTTTGCAATTTATGGTGAAATGGCAGGGCAAATACCAGAAGAGGTACATATTAGGCATTGTATGCTTTTTGTGCTTTTCAGAAGGGTAGTTGTTACCAAAAACATTGACGAAGTTCATCCAAATGCGACGTACCTAAATGCCAAAATTGATTTTCACATTCATTTTCAAGATTTTTAAATTCTTTTTCTTCAAAACTTTTCAAGTTCAAATCCAGTAATTTTGATCAGGAATACAAATACTTTTAGACGAAGATATGTTAACCCTTTGGGGTTCAAATGGGGCAGTGTATGCGCACCACACGACAATCGCACAGGAAGAGATTGTCGCATAGCCTCTCCTACCCAATCCCGACTCTCACCTCCACGAAACCTCAAAGAGGTGGTGAACCCTAGAAAACTGAGTAAGCTGGTCTGAGATGCGGTAAACAACCCGTATGGAAGGCTAGGTCAGGGCAAACGAGAGCGGAAGAAATGATCCTCCGAAAAGGGGGTTGGGCGATGGACCAACTATCCATCCTCGTGAAAAAAACTTGATGTTCAGAAAAACTCAAAGATAGAAACCGGACTAGGTTTTCTGAATATCCGCACTTTTTCAAAACCGCGGTTTTCGGTTTTTGAAAACTAAAAACCGCGGTTTCGGTTTCGGGTTCGGTTTTTAAGAACTTTTGGAAGTAGTGTCTGATATTTAAACGAGATCTTAATATTGTATATAAGAGTTGCCACTTAGGGAAAATGATCTTTCGGAGTAGGTGGATGTAGCTTAAATTGTAGAGAGTGCTTGAAAGAAAATATTTAATATTTTTGTTCTCAGAAGTTCTTTTATATTTAGCAAACTCCTTTTTCGTAGAATTAGGATAGTGATCTGTTTTCATATAAGTATTTTTGTTTAATTCTCCTTGAATAGCTTTTTGTACTTCGTCTTGCAAGGAATAGTTTGGATTGGTCACTTCTTCTAATCCTTCTGAATTTGCCGAACATTCACCTTCGACTTCAACCTTATTGTTGTCTGAATAAAGTCTATTCTAACAGAGATTCTAACAGATTTAACTTCAGTGCATTGAATTGAAAATGTGAATTTTCAATTGTTATGAAACTTCTCCAGTAAGCGTAGCAGTAACAATATTAAGCAGCGATGATTCTAACATATTTATGGCACAAGGTATAATAGGATTCTTGGAAAAGAAATTAATTGGTTCTGATATAAGAAAAGCTTCAATGAAAAATAAAACGTTTGAAGACCCGTGAACGTTTGAAGACTGTTGCTGCTGTTTTCTACTTGAGATGATTTCTTGTAAAAAGTGTCGCACATTGAGAGTGTCGCGAGATACATTGTATGGTTATTACAAATTTTTGGTTCAGCAGGACAATCTGTACTATTTTTTTAATTACCTGGGCATCGTCATGTGTAGTATCTTACTCAATAATAATCCCACGGCAATAAATCCCAGAGTCAATCAAACTTTGAGATTTTTGCGACCAGAAATTGAAAACCGCGTTGAAATCGCTCGATAACTAACGCCGCGACGGCCCGTCAAAGTTAGATCTACCGAGGATTGGTTGCATTTGTTTTCTCGAAATTTCGCAGCTGCCGCAACAAATTCGACTTTTGTTAGAGCAAAACGTGGTCGGAAAGCGAGACTGAAAACCGCGTTGCGAAATCTTTGACAGCGGCATTGCGACGTCGCCGCAAAGTTCAACTCGTTAATCTAGGTCGAATTTCGGGAAAACGCGGTGATTTTTCCGTTGTAGTTATCGCAATTTTGCACATAGCGAAAAAAATTTGATGTTTTGGTGAAGGGAAAGCTTGTGATAAAGCGCGACTAAAAACCGCATTGCGAAATTTTTGACAACGGCGTCGCGACGTCACCGCGAACTTCAACTTTCTAATCCAAGTAACCTACAATATCATTTCTGAATGTGATGCTAAATGAACCTAAATTTTTTTCTACACTTATTACGATATTATTTGCAGAACAAGTTCCTTCAATTCGCAGAAAGCCTAAATTGCAATAAAAATTGTTTTCTCCATGAGTATTAATGTTTAAGTATCTTCGGCGTCTCAAACTAGTCCACTCAACTAGCGTAATACTAATTTTCTGTCCATTTTTCTTTTAATTCCTGATACTTTAAAATCATTTCTTTCTCCGTATTCCTTTTGAATTAAGGTCATAACACCTGAAGAACATTTTGGCAAGATTTGGTTGGGAAACCGGCCAGCTATTGCTTTCCGAATAAAAGCAGATTTGAAATTGCGCGAACACATATACCATCAATGGTTGCCATTTTTGCAACAACAGTTTGCAAAGTTCGATAGAGCACTAATTCAGTGTATTTTATTTTTATTTATCTTTAGGTAAAACCGAAAACCGCGTTTTTTTATGACGGTTATGCGGTTTCGGTTTTTGCACAGAAAACCGCGGTTTTGCGGTTCGGATATATCCGAACCAGAAACCCTAAACCGGACTGACTACCAGATGCCGAAAAATGCAAAGGATAAGAGATTGGAATTAAGGATAGGCACATGGATAGATGGAGTGAAGGAAGATCTCAAAACACTCGGAATCAAAAATTGGAAAGAAGCGACAGATGATAGAGCGGAATGGAAAAAGATCGGCGAGCAGGCTAAAACTCACCCAGGGTTGTAACGCCAAAGAAAAAAAAAATGTTAACCCTTTCACCGCCATTCCGGGATATGTGACCCGGGGCCCTAAAATTATACAGCGCAGTCCCGGACGATGTAGCGAGGGGTTCCTTTTTGTACAAGCGCCATCTAGTGATAAAACGTTTTTAAAAACGTTTATTTAAAGTTTAAGAAACTTCAAAACAATTTTCGAAAAATTTCCTTTTGTTTTTTTAGAGGTTTTTTTTGAAAAAATCGCCCCCTGCAGACTACAGGCCGCGGAACGGCGAAACTCGCAGTCCGTATAGAAAAAAGACCAGGCTACACGGTGAAGGTATCAGTTTTCTGGATAGACCACGTCTTGGTGGTTTGCGGACATGTTGAAAAAAAAGGCGAGAAATCTCCACGTCCATAACTCGGCGCCACGACGCCCGGCAACGGCGCCGGTTACACTGCCCCAAAGCCAAAGGTTCAATCTAAAGAACTGCGCCGAAAAATCGCGAGTTCGCCGCGGCACGTTGCAAACTTGAAGGTGCACGTTTACAGTGCACCCAGCACATTTATGAAGATATTTCAGGATCGGGTGGTTTTTTGTGTTGGAAAACGGCGAGAAATTTGCACGTCTTTGTTCGTCCGTAACTCGGCGCCACGAAGCCCACCCGTGGCGCCAGTTACACTATCGCAAAGCCAAATGTTCAATCCAAAGAATTGCCTCGAAAAAGCATGAATCCGCCGCGGCAGGTTGAACGCAGACGGCGGCAAGGTGCACTTGCATATTTATGAGCCCCGTGGCGCAAAAGTCGGATTCGGGGAAGTGGTGAGGGGGACAAATGTAAAAAAAACGTGCAAAAAAGGGTGATGTTTTCCAACGTCGGCAGCTCGGCGGGGATGGCTTGGAATTTCGACTCGCTGCGCCCAGAAACGGCGAAACTGTTAGACTGACCGTATCTTCAGGCGAACGGGAGCCGATATGTTTCAAACTGTGGAGGGCGACTCTGTGGTGGCATGCCACGTGCCAATTATGGGTGCGAAAAGCCAAAAGACCATTTTGCTTCAATCCATTAAAAAATCCAGATCTACGAAAAGCTACGTGGAGCTACAGTGGAGCTACGAAAATATGGACGTTTTACTTTCGTCATTAGATTTTTGCAATAGGGCGAGTTTGGGCGGGCGTCGCGACGGTTGCAAACGACGCAGCACGATGCCGCTTGCACTAAAAGATAAAACGTTCAATTCTCTGCGGGGATCGCGCAAAACCGTTACCGAAGAGTTTAAGTTGGTGATTCTATGCGAGTTTTCCTGGACGTTCAAAAAACGTCGTTTTTATGGCTTCAGCGGAATCGGGATTAAACTCCCAAACAAACTATGCCCGTGTTCTATGTACTAGTTCTATGCCCGATCGAACGGCGCCGGTCCCGTTCTGATCCGTCAGTTGGTTCGGACGTTCTAGGTACCACCGCAAAAAGCCTCTGGTTTTTCTTCACGTGTTGCGCATTTTTCTCTTTAAACTGCCGCAGATTCTCTAAAAGTCGTTGCAGTTTAAAAATTCTTGTTGGAATAGTTGCGGGCAACAAGTGTTCTGAGGAGAATAAACTCAATCGGCGACCTGGAGCCCTTTAAATAAGTGTAGTCTGTGGAAGTGATTGCAAAATCGGCAAAAAAGTTGTATTTTCTCTTGCACCAGGTGAATGGGACGTTGCATGAAGGCGAGCAAGGGCTGTAAAAACGAGGCGCGGCGGCAGCTAAAGCGTCCGGGAAGAATTTTTGAGATCCGACAAAAAATGCGCCTCGAAGGTAAAAAAATAGTGGTTTTAGGTTTCGGTCAGGTGTGTCCAAACGTCTGGTGCGATCCGCTCAAAGGGGGTTGTACACCAGAAAAATGTACAATCCCATTTGCGCCTCTGCCGCCTCTTTCCGCAAAAATCTCGATTTTCAGGGAGGTTTTGACCCTCTGGAGGGGCGGGGCAGGACGGAGGACGAAAGCTAGGGATGCACAACATGCGGACAGACATTCGCAGTTAGAGCATCGAGAACTTGAAGATAAAATTTAAAAGAAAAAACTTTTTTTAAATAAAAATGTGAAAATGTGCCGCCTCTGGCGACATAAAAAAGCCGAATTTGCCCTTTTCAAAAACCCACGTGGTGCGGTCCCCCAGGTGAAATTCGGGAAACGCCACACGTCAGTCGTCTCAGAATTGATCGAAATTTGCGATTCCGTCGTGACCTGGCGATTCAGGCCGAACGCTTCCTCACATGGAACCCTAAAAATTATCACTTTTACGAAGTTCACGGCGAAGGTGGCCAGGAAAATGAAATTTACGCAAGGATTCTGGTAGAAAATTTCGAGATGCGTCCTCCGACACCACATTCGTCGCTGCGCGACTCTTGTCGGCGACGTTATTCACATTTTTCTGCGAATTGGGGTCCTCCGACTAAAACGGCCCCCGAGGTCTGAAAATTATCAGATTCTTGTAGGCAAAGAATAGACGAAAGAACCCACGTACGGCGATTTTCGGTAAGACTAGTTTAGGCGACCAAAAATAATAAATATTTTTGTAAGAAAAAGTGAGTTTTTCGCACTTTCCCAAAATTTTAAGCAAAAATATCGAAAAGTGACAGTCGGACGTGTGGTGACGTTCCGGACACACCGACAACGGAACCACGTCCGTGCGACGAAAACTGTTCGAGTTGTGGGTTAAAAGTGAGAAAGCTTAAAAAATTCGCCCAGCCGCCCCCGGAGACGGCAGATGGGTGAAATTATTTTTAGAACATGTGTGTTAGATTTCAAGTCCTTAAACAATTTATAAATATTTTTTTTTTAATTTCCAAAAAATTATGTATTTTGCCCCCTTATTTGTTCAGATACTTTTGATCAATAGGTGACTTATCTATGTGAAAGGGGTTGCTTAACTACCAGCATTTTTATAAATATTGGCGCTGTGTCTTATTCCTTATAATTGACATGGCAGTGAAAGGGTTAACAGGTGGAAGTGGAAGCAAATCCGTATCAGAGAATCGATGAGCTGTCAAGCACTCTTAATCAACTTTGGTCGACAATCCAAGAACATATGCAGCGGATTGCGAAAGTAAGCAGAGTATTCGCGGGTCGTTCATTAAGAAATGCTGAAATCTGGACAAAATGTGAATGATGACCTTTACTGTGAATAATTGGATCGAGTAAATCAATATTTATTTGAAATGTGGCGAGCGATTGTAAATAGAGAAGGCTTTATTCTGCAACGCGATAATGCAAAACCGCACTGCAAAAGACAAACCCTGGAAAAAGTAATGAATTGAGGTGGCAGGTATTGCCTCGTCCACCATACTTGCTCGATATTGCGCCATCCATTTATTCCAATCGCTACAACATTTTCTAAGTGGCAACAAATTTGAAAGTTCGGATGATGTCTGCAGATATTTTGCACAAAAACCAATTGATTTTTATCGATCCAGCATGGAAAGTTTGCACTAAATGGCAAAAAGTTATTGATAACGAGGTTATTGATAACTTTAACGTTATTGACACTTGCTCGATACTGCGCCATCCATTTATTGCAATCGCTACAACATTCGGAATTTATCGAGTTTACGGGTCTATTGAAATTTATTGTTATGGAGTTTTTAACTGGTGGAACTGTTATTAATCGTCCTTGGCACGGGTTAACGGAAAGGTCGCAAAGGTCGGAAAGCAGAGAAAAAGTGGCAAACTCTAAGTGGCAACAAATTTGAAAATTCGAATGATGTCTGCAGATATTTTGCAGAAAAACCAATTGATTTTTATCGATTCAGCATGGAAAGTTTGCACTAGATAGCAAAAAGTTATTGATAACGAGGTTATTGATAACGTTTATCTTATTGATACTTGCTCGATATTGCGCCATCCATTTATTCCAATCGCTACAACATTCTCTAAGTGGCAACACATTTGAAAATTCGGATGATGTCTGCAGATATTTTGCACAAAAACCAATTGATTTTTATCGATCCAGCATGGAAAGTTTGCAATAGATGGCAAAAAGTTATTTATAACGAGGATATTGATAACATTAACGGTATTGATACTTGCTCGATATTGCGCCATCCATTTATTCCAATGGCTACAACATTCTCTAAGTGGCAACCAATTTGAAAATTCGGATGATGTCTGCAGATATTTTGCACAAAAACCAATTGATTTTTATCGATCCAGCATGGAAAGTTTGCACTAAATGGCAAAAAGTTATTGATAACGAGGTTATTGATAACGTTAACGTTATTGATACTTGCTCGATACTGCGCGATCCATTTATTGCAATCGCTACAACATTCGGAATTTATCGAGTTTACGGGTCTATTGAAATTTAGTGTTATGGAGTTTTTACCTGGTGTAACTGTTATTAATCGTCCTTGGCACGGGTTAACGGAAAGGTCGCAAAGGTCGGAAAGCAGAGAAAAAGTGTCAAACTCTAAGTGGCAACAAATTTGAAAATTCGGATGATATCTGCAGATATTTTGCACAAAAACCAATTGATTTTCATCGATCCAGCATGGAAAGTTTGCACTAGATGGCAAAAAGTTATTGATAACGAGGTTATTGATAACGTTAACGTTATTGATACTTGCTCGATATTGTGCCATCCATTTATTCCAATCAATACAACATGCTTTAAGTGGCAACAAATTTGAAAGTTCGGATGATGTCTGCAGATATTTTTCAGAAAAACCAATTGATTTTTATCGATCCAGCATGGAAAGCTTGCACTGAATGATAAAAAGTTATTGATAACGAGGTTATTGATAACGTTAACGTTATTGATACTTGCTCGATATTGCGCCATCCATTTATTGCAATCGCTACAACATTCGGAATTTATCGAGTTTACGGGTCTATTGAAATTTAGTGATATGGAGTTTTTACCTGGTGTAACTGTTATTAATCGTCCTTGGCACGGGTTAACGGAAAGGTCGCAAAGGTCGGAAAGCAGAGAAAAAGTGCCAAACTCTAAGTGGCAACAAATTTGAAAATTCCGATGATATCTGCAGATATTTTGCACAAAAACCAATTGATTTTTATCGATTCAGCATGGAAAGTTTGCACTAGATAGCAAAAAGTTATTGATAACGAGGTTATTGATAACGTTAACGTTATTGATACTTGCTCGATATTGCGCCATGCATTTATTCCAATCGCTACAACATTCTCTAAGTGGCAACCAATTTGAAAATTTGGATGATGTCTGTAGATATTTTGCACAAAAACCAATTGATTTTTATCGATCCAGCATGGAAAGTTTGCAGTAGATGGCAAAAAGTTATTGATAACGAGGTTATTGATAACGTTAACATTATTGATACATGCTCGATATTGCGCCATCCATTTATTCCAATCTCTCCAACATTTTCTAAGTGGATACAAATTTTAAAATTCCGATGATGTCTGCAGATATTTTGCACAAAAACCAATTGATTTTCATCGATCCAGCATGGAAAGTTTGCACTAGATGGCAAAAAGTTATTGATATCGAGGTTATTGATAACGTTAACGTTATTGATACTTGCTCGATATTGCGCCATCCATTTATTCCAATCTCTACAACATTCTCTAAGTGGCAACGAATTTTAAAATTCGGATGATGTCTGCAGATATTTTGCACAAAAACCAATTGATTTTTATCGATCTAGCATGGAGAGTTTGCACTAGATTGCAAAAAGTTATTGATAACGAGGTTATTGATAACGTTAACGTTATTGATACATGCTCGATATTGCGCCATCCATTTATTCCAATCTCTACAACATTCTCTAAGTGGCAACGAATTTTAAAATTCGGAT